>BGPR01033071.1:0-17170 GCA_013235015.1 Araneus ventricosus | reverse complement strand
AGAATATGATTTTATCTAAAATAACGCTAATTGACCATTCAAATTTTTTAGCGCAAGATATCTCAATTCTAAAAAATCCTATATCAAGATTATTTCCAGTTGCATATGCCGTCGTTGATCATGCATTTTTCTTGGAGAACACCTTCGATAGCAAAAATTTTACTGTAGCAATATTTAAATTTGTATAAAAAAAAGATTTTTGAATGCAGAAATTCGAAAAATGGAATAGTGGTACAAAATATTTCAAAGGTTCCTCCATTTTCTAATTATACTTAATATGCAACTGTAGAAAAATCTTTTCAAAATTATTGTTGAAAAATAAATGGTTCTAAACAGTGATTTATTTTTATTTATCTAAGGCTTTTTGAAGAAAATTAATACTTTATCAATGTATGTAAAACAAAACTCCTACGATAATATGCGTGTATCTCTTCATACTTTTATCGATTTCATATAGTTATATGCAAAATTTATTAACGGCATCTAAGCGTGGAGAAATTAATACTTATTTAAATGATAAAGTAACTAAACCTTAACACATCTTTAACGACTACTAAATTTAGTAGTCGACTTTATCGACCAATTTGTTTGCCGGGAATATAATTTCAATTAAATATCTTGTAAATAATTTGATTTTCATGGTTCCCTTTACAAAGTAATTTTAAATTTCAAACTTTTATAGACTTTTAGCCCATGTAATTTCAGTGGACTTTGCACTTGTTCTGTTGGTTGACTGCAGGAACGTCCCTAAGGGAGTCAAGTTGCTTTCCATGTCAAGTAACATCTAATTGCATATTTTTGGCGCCAACTTATTTTTAATGCATTTGATTTCAACAATAAAATGGCACAACACATTTTACGTCCACCAGCATGTTAACTACATTAAAACATACTGATAAAAAGAATAAGAACAAAGCACTAGCCATTAAAGAAAAAGTATTAATAAGTAAATCATGCCTAAAATTATTTTTTAAAATTGCACAGCAACTTAATTAATAACTTTTAAATTGTAATTTTTCACACTTTCCGGCTGCGTAAAAGTAATTATTGGGTTGCAATGTTTTCGGAAATTATTAAGGTAAAAAACTTCAATTTCGTTAATTTTTTTAATTAATTAAAATTTCAAGTTCTCCGAGTTGTACATTCCAATCCTCTAAAGTTTTTTGGGCCAAATTTCAAAGCTGTAGGTCCAGCGGTCTGCCCTGTAGAGCGCCAAACACGTATACACACAGACAAACACACATTATCCTTTATTATTAGTAGAGAAATATATAAACCTTCAGATAATTTGGAACTTCAAATATCCCTTAAAATTTAATTAATATGCTGCGTGCTTCATTTTAAATAATTGGAGAAAACAGCTAGGTTTGCATTTTGTAAACTTATAAAAAGTGAATATCATAACAAGGAGCAAGCATATGCTCTTTATTATAATATTCACTTTTTGACATTCACTCCAAAGTTGTGTGACATTTTCTACCTGTATTTTGAAGCAAACTCAGAATCTCTCAAAATAATCTAGAAATAATGAAAACCTTTAAAAGACTCTAGGAAACATATACCTACATTTAGTAAATTTCGAGTTAAGTCGAGTGCATAATGTGGTAAGAAGATTCTATGTTAGCTCTCTTTATTTTTATTATAAGTTTCATCATAAATTTCTTCGGGAACTTATTTGAAGGGAATATATTTACAAATTTTCGGCAGCTGAAATATTGACATTATCATATTTTTTATATAAGCCTCTTTGGAAATATATTTAAATGCTTTTCTATTTAATAAGTATCCATGGAATTTCTTTTCTATAAATATATATAACTGTATAATGAAATTGATCTTTATAAAGGAATCCGATGTATCGGATATGAAATCTGGAGGTATTTCCTGAGAGCAAAACTAAATTAAATATAGATTATTTTCAATCGTTGAAAATCATGAGTAATCATTACGATATATTTTGATAAGTCTTAAGAATAATTTTCAGTCTAAATCCTTGAAACATCTAATTCATTTCGAACTTTGTAGCATTTTCGCTGTAATGCAGATAATGAAAATTTCAGAATTAAATAGTAATATGTTGCTAAGCAAGTCAAACCATTTAGAAAAAAATAAAAAGCTTCATGTGTTTGTTATTTACATAAGTGAATCAGAGGCAAAATATCAAAACAAATTCTGAATTATAAAAAGAGAGTGAAATCATTTTCTAAAGGAAACGAATGTATTTTATAAATGATACCTGAATCTTTATTATTAATATCTTTCTTATAGTAGTTCATATATAAAATCTTGTTCATGTAAATCGCGCATTTAGTATCACATTTTTTACAGAGTGGTTGAAAAGTCCATTGATAAATTTAAAATGCAAGACAGACATTTAGAAACCAGTCATTTGTACAATAGAACATCGAATCGAAAATGCAAAGAACTGTGGGGAATTGTTTGTCACTGAATTAGATAAAAGAAATGAACCCTATTAACAATATTAAGGGTGTTTTTTATTCTAAAACTACTCAGAGCCATGTATAGCTCGACTTGTTAGCGTAAATGTCACCAAATTCAGCGGGAAGATTAATGACGACATTGAGAGATAAGATTCCGTGAAAAAAGTTAGTTCCGAAATTTTCCGATAGAGGAAAATATGGCGCTTTTGTAGTCTACACAACTGAGAACTAGACAAATGAACAACAAAGAATAAATTTCAGTGCAGCACCTATTTAATGCAGTAAATGATCTACCCAAAAAGTTTATAGAGAAGATATTTCAGTGCACCATAGCAATTTATACAAAACCAGTTCTTCAACGTGACATATACCTCTTTAAACGTGAGCATCCTCCTCGTAGGCAACACATCCTGTTTACAACATTCTCCTCTCCAGATCTAATCCCATGTGACTTTTTCTTGGCAGATATATTTGAAGTCGAGGGTCTATCTTGTTGGAATCCCGAAGTTGAAGACCTTAACGACAACATACCTCGAGATACGCTAAGTAATGCTGTTGACATCTTACATTTGGCCGCCAAGAATGCTATGCACTGGAAGCAATGTGTGGTCAAAGATAAGCGTGGTCACATTGAAAGAGATCTATGCCCTAGCCAAGGAATTACTTTTATTGAATAAAGTGCTATGATGGACAGAAATGTCATTTCTGTAACCCTTTTGGCAGTTCATTTGCTGCATTAAAGAGGTGTCACATTAAAATTTCTTCTTTGTTATTCATTTGTCTAATTCTCAATTGCGTAGACCACAAAAGTGCCATATTTCCCCCTATCGGCGACATTCGGAACTATTTTTTTTCACGGAAATTTTCACACGTCTTCCCCCTACAAAATTTGGTGGCATTTCAGCTGTTAGATCGAGTAGTTCGAGCTCTGAGTAGTGACTGCTTATAACAAACACCCTTTTTATTTTGATATCTCCATGATGTTAATAAGATATTCTGAATGCCGCACAGCATTTCAAAAATATTCTATATATATTGTAGAGCATCTTGTGCAGAAAGGAAGAAAAAAGTAGCCACCCAGCATTAATCTGCGATCGTTCATTGGTATTTAAAAAAAGCTACCGATCTTCAAGAAATAACGTATAATAAAAGATATAATGATTACAATTTCATAGGGGGTTATCTAAATATTTAAAATTGCACTAACTTCAAAATTTTCAATAGCAACACCCATTTTTAATGTCATAAATAAATTTCTCATGAAGAAATACCCCAAGAAATAAATTTTTTTCAATATGCCATGGATATATCGGAAGATATTCGACATATTGACACATTTTCAGTTTAAATGGAAAAAGGTGTCGTCTCCGCTTTTAGATAGAGAAGTTCTATTCTTGCGTTTAAATGTCCGCAATGGCATTTTAAATTATTTCGAACCTTATTATTTACCATTATTTTCAAAATAATGATCTACATTTTACGATCGGAAAACTTGATGCGTAAAAAAATAAATATTGTAATATTACACCACTTTAATTTATAAAATTTTAATTTTATATATATATATATATATATATATATATATATGTATAAATAAATAATCAAATGTTTATAATTTTTAATTTTATAAAATAAAGTGATAATAATAATAATTTCAGTAATTTAAATGATAGTAATAATAATAATTTTATAAATTTAATAATGAAAATGTTTTCGGAAATATATGACGCCCTATTAAGTGCATCGAAAAAATAGAACATTTATTGCAACTTCAAAACTTCTCGTACGAATATGCTGAAATTTTGCATAGGCTTATCAAATTGCCATCTGCTTCGATTACTGTTAAAGTTTATAAGTTTTGCTATTCAAAATGTTTTAACTTACATTTGATAAAATATTTCATGTGCTCAAAATTATTTTAAAAGAAAAAGTAAAAGTGCAAAATGTGCAGAATAATTCATACTATTACATAAAAAATTCTAAGTAAATAGTTATATTAGTTTTCAAGATATGAATAAAAAATCAAAATTTTACTTTTACATTAGAATCTCAAAATTTCATATGCTTGTCATTGCGAAACAAAAACTGCTGGGATGCTGAAATTTGGTATTCCACCATTTTTTTTTTTTTTGTAGTTTCGAAGTTTTTAAAGAAAAGTTTTTGTTTCTAATGGAAATTTTGAATTCCGTGCTATTATGAATATGTATATGACCCCTAATGAAAATGTGGTTAATGTGGAGTTTACGGTACCCACTTACTTCGTTCTTCTTAGATCGCCAACTCTTTGCCGCCAAGAACGGAGATGAGAGAACAAATGTTTTTGTTGCGCAATCGTATTTTTTACGAGTGACATGCTCGTAAATTAATCTTTTCATCGGTATTTTCCACATCGCTCCATATTGGGCCTAGTTTCGATTGGATTGTTTCGTTCATCTCTTGGATGTGATTGGTCGAACTCAACATTAAACGAAAATTTTAAATATGAAACCTTTTACTAGGCCTTATTTTCTGAAAATTGGCGCCTTTTGTTTTAATACGCGATGAACAACGACAAAATAATGCGGAGGTGGCTCCTTTTTTCTCCACAACATAAGTTTCATAAAATGCAGATTTACTATAGCATAGCAATAAATTTCCATATTTAAAACCATTACAAGTCGTGCACATCATGGCAGATACAGTGGCAAGTAGGAAGAATTATTAAAAGCAATCCTTTGGAGTACTGAAAGTTAGTGTTCAAGCAATAAATTTCCGTAATTAAAACTATTACAAGTCGTACACAGCATGGCAGATACAGTGGCAAGTATGAAGCAGTATTAAAAACAAACCTTTGGAGTACAGAAAGTTAGTGTTCAAGCAATAATGTCACTGTATTGCTGTACTATTATGAATTTGTGTTCCATTGAACCTGTCTTGTACACTTTATCTGACGTATCCTTTTCTTTTATTTAATTCATACGCAAAGAATCCCCGGAATCAGTCGTCATTTGTGTTTTGAGACTCCATAATCTATTCTGAAAATGTATTGTTTCTTTATACCTGACCTACCACCTAAGCTTGTCTAAGGACTTTTGAATCACCTGAACTGTCGAAAGAAATTTGAATTGCAATAAACGTGAGAAATAATAATAAACGGTAATGTCCAAAATAAAGTAGAATTCTAATAACGGTAGCAGCTGAAAATCTATGAATTTCTATAGTTCTAAACTTCCTGCAAGGAGGAAAAAAAGTGAAGTTTTGTATTCTAAAAAAGAAAATTCCTATGCTTCGGACTTGAGAAAAAGAAGCTCACCCTCATTTTACGCCGGATTTAACCTCTTTTCCTTTGAGTTTTTCAAGATATTTAGAGTAGATGAAAAAAATTAGCCAGTGATAGAACTAAAAAAAGAAATTTCATTCCAGAAGAAAAAGCAATCAGTGGATTCTTCTTTGGTCCCATTTTTTCAGTAAAAAAATCTTATAAGATAAAAAAAGAGTTTCTTTTTGTTTGAATACGCAAACAAAGAAGGGCAGCATCTTTTATCTATTGCTAAAGCCAGATAGTTTCAGATGGTGGAATTCGATGCTGTATAAAACCGAGGGGAAAATGCCCCTTTTTCCTCATATTTCCATATTAATTAATTCTCTCCTGCTAAATTTTGATCCTAACTCTTCGATTTTTTATTTTTCAATGATACAAAAACAATGTTCATCATAATGCTTGTTACTTTTCTTCAAGATGAATGCTAAAGTAAACGATCTGAAATAAGATAACACGTGCAGATTTATTTTCCTTTGAAATCACGAACATTGAAATTGTGCCTAAAATATTTAATAAGTATAGTTAAGTATTTATGTGATTTTATTAATTTATATATATAGTTCAATTACCTAAAAAATTCATGTTTTTACTTCTTCTGTTTTGTTTTTCGAATATAGATGGCGCAATGGGACTAGTGTTTCTTTAAAAAATAAGCTGATTTCTTTTAGTTAAAAGAAAATAAGCTGAGGTTTGTGATTACCTGCGGTAAATTTTTTTCTCTTTTTTCTGTATTCCGGACATTGGGTAAGTTTATGTTTATGATAACTACATTTAAGAAGCCAGATGACTGGTATTTTTAAATCAATCTTAATAGCGTTTTCATGTATGCGTTTTATGTTTCCTCTTTCCTTTGAAATCATACTTTTGATGTAGATCTCCTTTGTCTTTTGTTGGTAAATTTCGGGCTAAAAGAAGCTATATTTGGCGTAATGCAAGCTTCCTACAGAAAATTTTCCCAATTATTATTTTGAATCCAATTCGAATAAAGTCCTTAGTCCTTGAAAAAATGGACTAGAATAGATTCCTTGTTTGTTTGTTTTTTTGATTACCTGTGAGTTTATCTTTGTTTTTTGGCTTTCTTCCTATGATATTGCTTTCAATTGTTCTTTGTCTTTTGTTTGCAGCTGCAACTGAGCGCTACATAATCATTGTTTAAATTTTATTTTTAAAATTTATTATCTAAATTTTATTGTTTTTAAATAAATTTTTTTGTTGTTTTTGTTTAAAGTTTAAGTTAAAATATCTTTTATTTTTAAATTTATTCTTATTTTTCTAGTTGATTGTTTTTAAGATGTGATTAAGAAAATATGTGTTTTTGTTTCTAGAGAGTTATTAATGGTTAGGTTCTGACTCAACTTCTACAGGGGTCTGGCTATTGAATCTAATGGTTCAAAGTGAAAATCACTCTCAGAATTAATTCAGAAAATGTTAGAAAAATGAACGAACATAAATCATCGACTTAGACGGATTTATGTTCTTCACCATGGAGCTGATCATTAAAAATTATCTGAGGTTTGAAGTGTATTGCAGAATTTACCAATTACTTCAGTATTGTCTATTTGAATAGTCATAAATTTGTAAAATATAAACGGCGGAATATTCTCATTTCGGAAACAGAACTCTGACATTTGCGGTGGCAACATAATCAGTCAGTTGGCTCTACAATAAAGCCACGGAACGATGAACAGAGGATTATTTCTCGTACCTTTTTCCCAAATAATCAATAAATGGAGTTTAACGTTTATACGAAAACACATTTCTTAGGATTATTATTATTCATTTAGCAATTCATGAAATTAAAGAGAAATAAATAATTTCTGAGATAAATTTTATCTGCTTGTACTCCATTCTTTATTCTGAGTTTGTCAAACTGAGTTCGTATGATATTGGCACTGTACATCATGAAAAATTTTCACAGTTAAAACTTGTGATAAATACTGTGTTTGTTATGCGAAAAATGCGAGTTAAAATATATGTTTCGAAAAGCAATGCTGCATTTAAAAAAATATTTTCAGAAAATCATATTCTAATTGAAATATGTCGTGTAAATATCTTCATGAAGAAAATATTTTTCATTATTCAATGCAAATTGAAAACGAAAAAGGCAACAACTCCAAATGAATAGTCATTGCCGTTGAAAATAGTGGAACATAGACTCCACTAAAAGAAAAAAAAACTAAACGACTCCTAAAATTACCAAAAGAAAGTTTAAGTAAATACACTTACCTGCAAAAGTTAAAGCACAACATGTTTTCCGAAGCTCACCATAAAAATGGCAATAACAATAAAATTCATAGTTTATGTGAATGATAATAACGAACTTTAAATATCTTATGCAAAAACAATAGCTACCGCTTTTATTTTATAGAAAAGAACAGGTATATATGAGTGAGAGAAAAATAGGCAAATATCAAGCTTTCGTAATTTCTTGTGTAAGTTTTGTTGATTTTCAAATGTTGTTGGCAGTTTCGTTGACAATAGCCAGTAGAGTTTAGGAGAAGTCGTTTGCCCAATTCGCTAAGGTGGCGGTAGGTCGGATGAATGGAAATGGGGTTGTCGCAGGCTGATGCTGCTAGACGTCTCAATGTATCTCGCAGTGTGGCCCATCTGACTCTGGGATCAATATCAATCCGAAGATTTTTGTGTCCAGAAAACATGTTTCAGGCCCACCACGAGTTACAACACCTGCAGAAGACCGTTTACAAGCTCTTTAGACCCGAAGGAGAAGAAGCACTACTGTGCCGCAGATCATTGCAGACCACTTTGTAGCATCAGAGAGAAGAACCTCCACTACTACGGTGCGAAGACGCCTTCACAATGCAGGTCTCTATGCAAAGCGACCAGTTGTGTGTGTCCCCCTCAACGGACGACAGAGAAGGGCCTGCTTATGTTGGGCAAGAAAACAGGTTTCCTGGACCAGAGAGAAATGGGCTTCGGTACCCTTCACAGACGAACCCAGATCCACATTGGAGAGCGATTCAGGGCGTCTGCTGATCTGGAGAGAACAACGTACCAGATACCATCAATCCGACACTCTAGAAAGACACAGTTACAGAGGTGGTGGAATCATGGTTTGGGCAGGGATGGCTGTCGTGGTTGAGGAATATCTTGAGGATAACGGTTTGGAGCGAATGGAATGGCCAGCTCAATCTCCAGACCTGAATCCGATAAAACATTTTTGGGACTATCTTGGCAGACAAGTTGATGCTTTAAGTCCTCCTCCAAAGTCGTTTGATGAACTGGAACAAGGCTTCGCTTCCCATTTCGGTGTCCGACAACTTAATTGACAGCATGGAAAGTCGATGCCGCCAATGTATTCAAGTTAGTGGTGGACACATTCCTTATTTGAACCCATTCTTGTAATGTTTCTATGATATTTTGCCACATAAAACTGTGATGTACTTTTTTCTCCAAGAATGGACTTTTCCACCAAGAGTGCTTTTTTTGTTGTAAATCATTTTTGCGTATAACTTATGTAAATTTCTATGTCGCATTCAATAAATAACTGTTTAGTGCACATTTACTCCAAATTTTGTTGTTTCTACATTCATTCATTTGCAAATTAGACGCAAAAAACCCAGTTGTACCTTAGCTTTTGGAGGCCAATGTATATTAAAATATTTTTATTTACTGGCATTTGTAAACTTACATTTTTACTTTCAAATTGCTTTAATTAAGTTTTATTTCAACTCATTAAAATGACAGAAAAATAGATTAAAAATAAGAAGACATTTATAAAGTAAAAAAAAAGATTTAAAGCTTTTTTAATTTTTTAAAATATCCCCTTCTGACTAAATATTAGGATCCTCATAAATATAATATATTGCTAGACATGAAAATTTCCATGATATATTTTCTTATCCTAAAAATCTGTTACATGGAACCAAAAGGTTTTAAAAAGGGAACTATTGGACGATTGGTACTTTACTTAATACATTTTTGTACGGGCACATATGTGAACATTTGTCACTAAATAAAATTTTCCGATTGACGGATGTCCATTCCTTCTTAAAAATACATTATTATGGGAAAAATAAATTGCGAATTCTCCAGAGAAATCGTCACTTTCGTGTAGGTTAGACTAAAATATGTTGTAGAGAGAGTCTGTGAGTTTCAAAAAGAACTCTTAGATGGAGTGACCCAATTTCCGAGGCGTTTCCAAAGCATTTAAACTATTGTGGGAATAGAAATGATTTTCCAATAAATCTGGCAAAGCCATATTGATCTCATAGAAAATAACAGCAAGGAAATGGTTTATTTATAAAAGAAGAAGCTCCTTTTTTCCTAAATAGACTTGCTTTTGTAAAAGAACAAATGCTCCACAATTTTGCTTTAGAACATTTGTTAGGATAATATAATAAGATAATATGTTTTATACAAACATCGCAAGCAATTTAAGCGACAGTTCCTACCATAGGTGAATTGAATTTCATTTGTTTTGTTAGGGAAGACTAAAGTTGAATGAATTTAATTACTTTTCCTCTTGATCTGCCTATGATTCCAGAAAGTATCTTTTGCGCAATATATTTCAATACTTTGAGTTACGATTTTAATATGAATTTCACATTTTTCACATAAATATTTCCTGATTTTTTTATAGAAATCTTCAGCAATGTAATGTAGAAGTAATACCGAAACCCACTCTGATCAGAAGGGTATATTCATTATGTAATACTGTTAGATTAGATTTAAAATTTTAAGAAAACAGCACATTAGTTTTTATGAAACTTTAGAGAAATCATAAAAATAAGACTGATAGAATCAAAAAGAAAAATTTAAATCTGACTAATTATTCGAAATCTTCTCAAATTCAATTTTGAAATAATCTGTTCTCAAAAAATACCGCAAAAATAAAATTTTGTTCTTACACAACCACATGGCTGAAAATTATTAATTCAAAGGGAAAAAATTATTTATATGATATTTTTAATTTATGTACCTTACATACATTGAAGATTTTGAATGTGGGATGTATAAGAAACTAAGCGAAGTACTTAGTAAAACATATAAAAGAAGTCGGTAAGAGTTAGGAATTTTAAATATGCTGTTTCGTAAAATGTATGAATGTTCTCGGTGGTTGGGAAAATGTGAAGAAAGTGTGCGCGGAATAAGATATTCATTCATTTTTGCATTGCCAATCATGTTTTGTGGATTTGGATATTCAGCATTTAAAAACATATTGAAAAATAAACCACTAAATTCTGACAATATTACTCTCCTGTTTCGGAAAGTTTTAGTATATTAAATATCATAGTTGAAAAAAATAATTTTGAAAAAGCAGAATTTTCATTTTTGCATTGATGATTATATATGCATAAGTATCATTCTTTAAATTTCTAAGAGCTATATTATTTTTCGCATTGTCTCGTAATTATAGAATAAACCGCTTTAGTATAATTTTCTTTCAAATATAGATATATAAAAGAGTTTATTAGTACAAATTGGAATTTGTAAATAAGTTAATAAATTATCTTTACAAGGTTTCAGAATTAAATAGGTAAATAGGTTTGCATATCAAGCTAATAAACGACCTTGGAATCGGTAGCTAAATCTACATAAAGTTCTAATTTTCATATCTACAGTACTTAAAGACTTTTTGAATTCTGAGTTCATTTAGCAATTCTGAAGGGATGTTAAACATTATTACAATATTCATTAATGAGGCCAGGCTTATGGAGATACTAATATAATAACTGGAGATTATGTTTCGTAAGAAATACCCTCAGGTTGAGATTTAAAAAATGCGTACTTAAGTTTGCACAGACTAATTTACATAAATTAACACTCGAAAGTCAACGATGGCTAATTATTTTTCATTTTCTTAAATAGAAATAAATAATATCATTAATATATCAAATGCAATTATATAATAGTTTAAAAAACACATATACATTAACTGAAAGCCACGATTTCAAATTCTGCATGGTTTCAATTATACAAATGTAACAAATAGAAAAAGAATTTCACATAATGTACGTTTTAGAATTCTACAAGAATTAATCAAAAATCTCTTGTAAAGTAAGAATGAAATGTATTTTGTTTATATATTTAAATAACATTCTTGCAGCGAACGTGCTTTTCTTTTCCTCCGAAGCCGCACCACATCCTTTGTATTCAGCTGGATTTTGTAAAAATACTCCATAACCGATCTAATATGCCTAGAAGTTCTTAAAGGAAGACTTTTCCACAATTGTATTGAAAAAGTCTCTTTCCATGTGAATCCTTATGAAAGTCACTCTTCAGCCAAACCCAAGAATGACAACTTTTTAAAACTTTTTAATCTATCTGTTTTGAACTTCTATGAGATGAATATGATGGAAATAAAGATTTTTATCTTCAATGTAGTTATTGTTGCTATAGGAGACCGAGACGCATATGCTTTCTTTCTGCAAAAAAGTAAAAGAAATTTAAGGAAAGAGGAAGGTTTTTCTTCCTTAGCGTCAAAAACTTTATTTCTTTCTCTTGCTTATTTGCTGAAGTAGTTACTCATATCTTATGAATTCCAAGAACAACGATGGAGTTTTACTCCAAAAGAAAAAATAAAATAAGAATTTTGCGACAGTTCATTTTTCATAGCATTACGCGTGTTTAAGGAATGATGATCTTTTTTCCGATATTCCGCATGAATTTATGCATTCATAGAGTAAATTAAATGTATTGTGTAGAATGATCTGTATATCTATGGCTGTATGATTTTAGATCTAATCTTGGCATCTTTTAATAATTTTTTCATAAAAGAACCGCTCCTTGAAAACTACAAAAGGAGGTGCCTATATAATGAATTTACTATTTGAACATTCTTTTTAAATTGATATTTAATGCTTACATTCGCTTTAACAAATGTTAAGCCTAAATTAATATTAGTTATTCTATGATCTGTATTCGATTATATTCTTTTTAAATTCCATTCGCATTCTGTTATTATTACGCTGTTGTTATAAATTATTTATCTTGTGTTATTTATGTTATATCAACATTGTTTAGAAATCTTTTGAAATATGTTTCAAATGTGGGGAAGATTGGGGTAAAACAGGGTACCCTAGATTCTGGCAATGTTAGTTCTTCTTCCCAGCAGACGGATACTGAGTTACACTCTACTAGTCAAGAAGCATAAACATTCATAGTGACGTGTTGAAGCTGTTTAATTCACTGCTTCTGTGAAGGTTTATTTGTTTTAAGACGTCAACTCTCTAATGCTCGTTTGATTTTAAAATATCTTTACATAGTAATCATTACAATTATTGAAACTATGTTTAGACCAGCTTATTAGACGTTTACTAAGGATTTATACCCTATCAAACAATAAGAATTTACTAAAATAATTGCGCTGTTCTATTTCGTTTTTCTTAACCTCTGCACTCGGGGTAAAACGGGTACTCCGCTGGGTGGTAAGACGGGGACAGTCAATATTGATGATTCCTCCGATGAAGACGATAAAACACACCAGACGTTGATTTTTTATACTTTAATGATGTATTTTCTGTTTTAAATAAAGAAGAAGGGTTCATCCAACGTAAAATCTGTCTTAGCTGTGGCAGAGAGAGCTGCAGTGGAGCGGAGGAAGAAGACAACTGCTTTACACTTGAATTTTGTAACTCATATTCTTAAATTGTCAAATGAAATAAAAACGATTGCAACTTTTCCTTTGAAAATCGAGTTCTCATAATTTTCCATAACGTTAACATGTGTACCAAACAGGACAGTTTGACTTTTTTTTATATAAAAATCATTGATGAAAAAGTAATGAAACTGTGACTTTTCTAGAAAGGCATATTGTACTTCGATAAACAGTAAATATAATAATAAAATTTGACAAGCTCCCTGTCGAAAATTTTAGCTCTAGCAGGCCTTCGAATTTTGGTTACCCATTTTCCCCTAATAGTTTTAACATAGGACTAGGTTCCTCACTTTGCGGTCTCAGGAAGGAAATTAATTCACACTCCAAAACGCCACAAAACTTGATATGAGAGATCCTCTATATAACGGTAAGTACATATGTTTAAAACATAACTAATGTCTTATTTTAGAGATAAAGGGTAACAATATACGTTAACAAATAATTGAAGTCGGAAATGTAGTTCAGCGACTACTGAGTCGCAAAGTTGGGCAAAAATACGCACGAACTGGGGATGCGATCCTTTATATCTAGGTAACTACATTTGTTAAAAACATAACTAATGTCTTATTTTAGATATAAAGGGTAACAACAGAAGTTAAAACAACTTACTTAAACTTAAAAACCTATCAGAAATTTCGAGAAAGAAAAGAGTCACGCGAGTAAAGTAGTTCTACACCTTTAACATCAGCGGCTATTTAAAAAAGATATATCCTGTCATTTTTTTTTTGTTGTTATTGTGAATCTTTCTGAGCGTCGTGAGTAGATGCAGTCGGCAAAAGGCAACTAAACAAACAGACGAAACAAATATATTTTTGAAATTCTAGATATTTATTCTACATATAAGTTTAAAAGGTAATATGGAGTTTCCAGTACTCACATGTTTCTCGCCAATTTTTCTTGGCGCAATATCATATGCCGTCGCCAAATATTGTTTTGAATGCGCAGTGCGGCTTTTATTGCTCTCATGCGCATGCGTTACCTGAAAAGGAGAAATTCAGCAAGCAATGCCTACGGCATTTCAAGTGTGTACAGGGCAAATTTTTTTAACTTAAAAAACTTCTTCGACTTCTCTTTCAGCATAGTAGGAAACTTGCAGCTTCGCTTTTTCACTGAAAGTTAGGAATCTAGGTTTTAAAAAAAATTCCAAGAACGAGAATTTCCGCACGCAATGCCTGGGGCATTTCAAGCGTGTACCGGGCAATTTTTTTAAGTTAAAAAAACATCAGCGGCTTTACTTTCGGCACAACGGAAGGCTCGCAGCTTCGCTTATTCATTGAGAACCGAAACACACAGAATAAAATACACAGTACTGAACCGATGTTAAAACCGAAGAATTCCAAACGAAGTTTTATTCAAATTCGAATTGAATCGACCAATCACATCGAAGAGATGAACAAAACAGACCAATTGAAACGAGGTGCAATATGGCGTGATGTGCCAAACACCGATGAATAGATTCATTTCTGGGCATGTCACTCGTTAAAATGTATGCGCAACCAAAACAAATTTTCACTCATCTCCGTTCTTGGCTCAAAAAGTTGGTGATCCTTAGAGAACGAAGTATGTGGGCACCGTAAACTCCACATTAACCGTTTAAAAATTTAGATAACTAAAAGATAATACTTAGAAATCAAAAGTCTATGTCATCTTTCCATTTCACATGCCTGATTAAAAAGAAGTTTCTTTCCGTACATTAAGTTGGAAGAAAAGAAAAGCTGAAATGTAAAAAATAAGAAATTAAAGGAAAAAACATGTATGAGGATTTATAAAATTTACTCAAACCACATTGTTTATATACTAGAGTTAATTGTAATTTAAATAAGGAAGAAATATTTGAAATATTTCTATTATAGATGGTTAAAGTTGAATTTCTGATAAATGAAAGAAAAGACCAATTGTTTAATGCCATGAACTGTACTTAAATCCCCAGTAGCAATCTTAGAATATGAAATACTAAAAATAAATGCTAATAATGAATACTTTGAATACTAATACTATTCATAGTAATAAATGCAGTAGTCATAGAAATCTCTAAATAAGACAGTGACAAAGACTCAATAAAAGTTTTCAAAGCTCAATAAAAGTGATTTAAAGAGATTAGATAAGTTTGTTTGGGAACTACATGATTAAAAAGGAAGATTCTTTGGAATCTTCACTCGACCTTGAACTTCTTACCTTTACTTCTTGGAACCTTGGAACTTCTTACTAAAATTCATATTTTTTTGCCATAACCGCATGAATGATCTATGTCAATTTTAATTCAGAATTAGCACAAACAAAATATTTCTTTAAATATAAGGGTGTTCATAAATTATTGAACCCATTTCAAAAATTAATAAAATGAACTAATATTGTTACAATACGGTTTTTTCTAATCAGAGAGCAAATATAGAAGTTT
Source organism: Araneus ventricosus (assembly GCA_013235015.1). Lineage (NCBI taxonomy): Eukaryota > Metazoa > Arthropoda > Arachnida > Araneae > Araneidae > Araneus > Araneus ventricosus. Next base: position 1,412 of record BGPR01033071.1, on the reverse strand, counting down.
TTTTAGATAGGTGGAGTACCATTACGGCGTTCTAAATTTGCTACACGGAGAAATTTCCATTCGCTACCAATGAGCAGAAGCCGATGCGAATTTTCTTGTTTCTTTTTTTTTAGTTTTTCTTGAATATCTCTAAAGCTATTCAGTTTTTGAATTACAATTAATTTAAAAAATTAAAGAGCTTGAAATTCCCTAGTAATACATGCTTTTTTTCAGTCTAGCTTTAGCAGTTTCGCAGAAAATAATTCTCAAAAATGGAGGATGTCCAATAATTTGCGACCACCTATATCAGGGTTTCCAAAACTTTTTCCCTCCCGTAGCCCTTCATTATTCTTTTTGTTTTCGCGTACCCCGAACCATCATATCCAACAACTCTCCGACCCCACATAACCTTCCGTCTATGCAAAGAAGTTTTAATCAATAATGTTAAGGTTTGCTTAAAAGTGAAATGACTCAAATTATGAACATTTGCAAAATTTATTTTTGATTTCACAATTTATTCCATTTTTATAATAGTGTTAGTTCATCGCCAAAGCAAATTAAGCCAGAATTGTAATTATTTCGTTTCAACTGATAAGGATAGCTAAAAATCACACTTCGTAATAATCAACTATTTAAGTGGTATAGTTAATAAATAGCAAGTATTCACTTGGAGAAACAAAATTCCCTAAAAATTTCTTTTTTTAGCCATTAACATCTTTGATTTCATGTACCTCCAAATCGTGTTTCGCGTAGCCCCGGTGTACGCGTACCACAATTTTGGAACCTCTGACTTATACCACCGTATACTTATGATACTAATAAATTTGTAAAACTAGTAATATTGTTGCAGATTTCTTCATTGCATCTATCTTATTAAATGGAAACAATTTTTAATCTATATAAATAAACAAGGCATATAACTTTAATACTTTTCTTATTTTCGTAGATACTCACAAATGTTAGCAATTATTGTAATGTAAAACTAATAAACCTTTCGATTTTTGTTAACAAAATATGCACCAGAACAGACATGAAGAATTTTCCTTCATGAAAAATCTTTTGAAAGGGTTTTGATATTTCTTTTACTAATCTTTCAATTGATGCGATTATCTATATTTTTCTGTGAAAGCTACATTTCATTTTCCAATCTGAGAATACTTCAGCGTGTTCTTACATTTCCTGTGAAGCTAAATTGAAAAGTTATTGGGCCTTTCTGCTTCCTATTCTCGTCTTATTGTTCTTAAATTGAATGAAGGTATCTGAAAAAACCTTCAATATATTCTTACAGTGAAACTTTGATTAGCCGTCAGCGTCCGGACAAGACTGTGACGGATAACTGAAGAAACGGATAACAGAAATCTCTTTAAAAATATATTGTACAGTAACTTGATTTAACTGCTGACTTGGGACGAAAATGAAAACCAAATCCATTA
>BGPR01033070.1:1306-17170 GCA_013235015.1 Araneus ventricosus | reverse complement strand
TCCTTGGAACAATGTATGAACTACATTCTGTGTGAAAACTGCTACTTGAAAATGACTTACCTCATAGGAGTTGGGATTGGTGGACTCTTTGTCATCCTTCGAGGGTCCGTTGTAGCTGCATTCCGTCTGGTAGGGAGGAGGCAACAGGTGCTCCTCTTTCTCCTAAGCATGAGTGGTTATTTTAATGTTCAAGGGTAGAAATAACTCTAGGCATAATAAAGTTAAGAAACTCTTTGATGTTATAAAATTTCAATAACCCTTCAATGCATGCTGTATCAAATTTAATACATAATTTATTTTCATGTTAATAATGAATAGAAAATGTTTTGTCCACATGTGGTATCAAATTGAAAACATCATAACAGATCTGATAATAATCATTCGTTCCATTTTTCATGGATAGCATATGTCCTATTGATAACTCTGTGGTAGTCAGTTATTCCTGATACATAATTCCTGATACACCTATTGAAATATTTACACAGTTTTTGGCATTTAAAAGGAGTCTTGAATCTTTGATTCTTTCAGCAATTGCTTCTGCAGGTTTTTACCGTTTGAAATTACTTTTAGAATATTTTTTTATTGTTTAATAGAACAGAAATAGTGGTATTATACGTTAATTAAACTTTATATAATAATATCTCAATTCTATTTTTATTTTTTGTTGTTTTATTTTGGCTTCAAATGCCCACATTTTTTTTTTATTTTGAAATTTAAAAATTCGTGGATTGAATGGTTAATGAAGATAAATATTCTACATATTACCGTTTTATTTCATGCATATATTTCTATAATTATTGTAAAGTAACCTTTGAAGAAAAAACATATCACACTGAACAAAGAACTACACAGAGCTCTGAGGCACTGGAATTCTCACATTAGCAGGGCTCAGAGAGTTAAAGAAAAGTGGACGTAAGTGGAATGAACAGTTAGATGCAACTTTAAAAAGTATTTGTTTTCCTAAATTAAAGTGGTGTAACTGAGTCTATTCTCATATGTAAATGTTCCTTATTAGTGTATGTTGATAAATTGATACTATTTTGTAAACATATTGAAATTTTAAATGAAAATGTTAAATTATTAAAAGGTAAATTTGATGCTAAAATTCTGGGTGATGTAAAATTATTTTAGTTGTGAATTTTGAAAATATAGTTGGAAGCCTATTGTGACAAAATCGTCTTTAGGTGTACGTGAATGCAGTCCAATACGCAGGATTAAGAAAATAAGGATCTTTATTTTACAAATATTCTAAGATAAGAAACAAAGCGCAAGTTTTAAAACAGCACTTGTAAAAATTCACAATAGAGATTACCATTAAATCTCAACACAGCTCTCAAAAGCTTCTTGTTAGCTCACCAGCTTGCTTGCTGATCAAAACCCAACAACTCTTCTTGGCTTGAGAGTTTGCTTCTATACTTTTTCAACAGGAAATGACTTCATTACGTAGGAAGTAACGTTATCTCCAGAAAGGTCATCAAGCCAGTAGAAATAGATTGAAGGTTCGAGGTCCTTCTAGAAAATTCCTTCTGTCACCAAAGTCGCCAACTTTGCCGCCAAGATTAGGATCTCAAAGAAACGACTTTATAGCTTTGCGACATTGCTCCCCTCTTCAAAGACTGCACGTCGCGGAAGTCTTAATATATAGAATTATGATCAGTGGCCCTATATGGAGCTAGCCGATTAACATGGATGACTTTTGGCTTGGCGATGGGTGACCTCTATACTCTGTAGACAACATCGTTCAGTTTCTTGACAATAATATACGGTCCTTCCCAGTTTTGTTGTAACTTGGGACTCCGTAACTTGGACCGACTTTCCGTCGCTTCGGGTTATACATCCAGACTAGATCTCCCTTCTTAAAATTGTGGTATGTTGCTCTGGAGTCGTAACGAGTTTTCATTCGTTCGCTGGCCAGTTTAATTCGCTCTCTGGCAAACTCATGTACGCTTTCCAAACGTGCCTCCAAATTTTTCATGTATTCATTCAGCGAGGAAAGCGTTTCACTCGGTCATCCAAAGAGAATATCGCAGGGCAATCGTAGATTTCGGCCAAACAGTATTTTCGCTGGAGTCAATCCGGTCACGTCATTTTCCGCACTCCTATACGCCAAGAGAAAGAGTGGCAAATGTGTATCCTAATATGCCTTATTCCTCGAAACAAATAAAGACAGATGATTTAAAATAGTTCGATCAAATCTCTCAATCATGCCATCGGACTCGGGATGTAACGCGGTCGTTCGGGTTTACAGAATTCCCAAAAGCTTGCAAAGCTTATTAAAGAGAGCAGAAGTTAAAATTCGTACCTAGATCCGAATGCAATATCATAGGCAAGTCAGAACATGAAATCCAGCTTCGTACAAATTCTTCAGCCACATTCGATTAATACTAGGACATATCGATCACCTTTTGTTTTTACTGAAAAAGGTCCTAGGATATCGAAAGCCATTCTTTCGAATGGTGCGCCCACATTATAGCGCTGAAATCGACCTTTAGTCCATGTATAGGTCCTTCTCGGGCTCCGCAAACGTGGCATTCTCTAAATCATTTTTCAACGTCGGCACGAAATCGATCCCAGTAAAATCGCTCTAGTATTTTACTTAAAGTTTTCATGACTCCAAAATGCCTTCCACTTGCGCTATCATGAGTCTCTCGCAGAACTTCTGGAAGTCTACTATTTGGGAGAATTAGTTGCCATCGACGGGAGCTTCCATCATCACTTTCCCACTTGCGGTAAAGATCAAAGTCCTTAGGATGTAAGGAGTCCCAAAGAGTCCAGTTTCGTTTTGTTGCAGGACTCTCCGGAGCGATTTCTTGCCAAGATGGTCGATCCTCTGAATTTAGTTTCTTCTCCAGAATTGTGGTTTAATAGCAGGATCTTCTAGCTGCGCCTTTTGGATCTCACATGAAGACCAGGGATCTACAGTTTTTGTTGTTAAAACTTTCACGGACATATCTGTCTCCATTCCGAACTTTTCTCGGCATTCGTGCACTGTTTGGAGCTTTCTTTACAGGGTCTTCGGGAGAGGGCATCTGCATTTCCGTGAGAGGTCCCTTTTCGATGCTGGATTTCGAAATAATACTCCTGAAGTGCTTGGATCCAGCGAGCTATCTGGCCTTCAGGTTCCTTTAATTTCAAAAGCCATTTTAAGGAAGCATGATGGCTTCACAGAAGAAATTTCCTTCCATAGAGGTAGTAATGGAAATGCTCTATAGATTTAACGATGGCCAGCATTTCTTTACGTGTGACAAATAAATTCTTTTCTGACTTACCCAAGCTCTTGCTGAAGTAAGCGATGACACGTTCTTCGTTTCTATTATTTTGGGGCAGCACGGCTCTTATTCCTTCATTACTAGCATCCGTATCCAAAATGAAATCTTTGTCAGTTCGGGGAAATGTCAAAATAGGAGAAGATTTCAAAGCCTGCTTTAAACTATTGGAATATTTCTCACATTCTTCTGTCCAATTAAAATTTGATTTAGCTTCAGTTAATTTATGTAGAGGTCTTGCTAGTTTGGAGAAATTTTTCACAAAACGACGATAATACGTGCAGAGGATAAGGAAACTTCGGAGGTCATGTATTTTGTCTGAACGAGGCCAATCCACTATTGCCTTAATTTTTTCTGGATCGGTTTTAACTCCTTCTTCAGAAATAACGTGACCGAGGTAGGCAAACTCCTTTTGAAAGAACCTGCATTTATTAGGGTTTAACTTAAAGTTGGCTTTTTGTAGTCTCTGGAATGCTTTACGAAGGTTATTTAGATGATCTTCAGATGTTCTCAAAATGTCCTATTATAATGTCATCTAGATAAACTAAGCAGGCTTCTGACGATAGTCTCACAACGTCAAACTGAGTTTTAAAAACTGTCCATGATGTCTGCCCGTCGATTGTCAAGGGTTTAACTGTCGGCCCCGAATACATGAATTCTGGATTTGCAGGGAAATTGTTTGGTCTTCTCTCTAGGTCGCTCATCTTTTCTTGAACTTCAGTTTTCACTTCCTCGATCTTTCCTTTCACATCTTGGACTTCCTCTTCCATTCTTTCTATGCATCCATCAAAGTGATCCTTGATTCTTCCACTTGACTCGCGACGTGAGCTCTCATCTTCTCTTTGCCAGCTCGGATTAGATCTTTCATTTCTTCTTGAACCTGCTCCATTCTCTCCTGTCCAGCTTCCATTTTCTTTTCCAATCCGGCTTTCATCTCTTCTTGACGAACTTTCATCTCTTCTTGTCGAACTTTCATATCTTCTTGTCGAACATTAATTTCTTCATGTCCAACTTTCATCTCTTCCTGTCCAGCCTCCATTTTGTCTTCCAATCCGGCTTTCATCTCTGTCTTCATGGCAAACAACTTCTCAAACTTTTCATCCATTTCTCTGGTCCAAAACATACACAGAAAAATCTATATCCCACTTCTGACACAAAATGTGACAAAATCGTCTTTTGTGTACGTGAATGAAGTACAATAAGCAGGATTAAGAAAATAAAGTTCTTTATTTTATAAATATTCTAAGATAAGAAACGTAGCACAAGTATTAACCCATCAACCGGCTGGAACGAAGAAAGTCGCTCTCTAATGACTATTCTAAAACCGGCTCCGTCGCAGAAAGTCGTTTTCCGATTCTTTCTCTTAAACCGGCTCCAGCGTAGAAAGTTGCTCTCTGTTTATTACCCGGAAACCGGCTCCGAAACATTTGGTTCAACATTTAGCTACAAAGAGGCCGTTTTCAACGCATTCAGCTGAAATATTTTTGCCGTTCAAAGGGTTAAAACAGCACTTGTAAAAATTCACAATAGAGATTACCATTAAATCTGAACACAGCGCTCAAATGCTTCTTGTTAGCTCACCAGCTTGCTTGCAGCTTAGCACCCAACAAATCCTCTTGGCTTGAGAGTTTGCTTTTATATTTTTCAACAGGAAGTGACTTCATTACGTAGGAAGTCTCCAGAAAGTTCATGAAGCCAGTTGAAATAGATTGAAAGCTCGAGGTCCTTCTAGAATATTCCTTTTGTCGCCAAAGTCAGCAACTTTGTCGCCAAGGTCGTCAAATTTATAGCCAAGTCGTCAAGTTTGTCGCCAAGATTAGGATCTCTGGGAAACGACTTTATAGCTTTGTAAAACTATACTTGCATCAGAAAAATTATATAGATAGAATCGAAAATAGGATCAAAGGAATTCCCATAAATTATATAAATTTACAAATTAAACCAGAATTTTCTCTCTATTATAAATTAAAGCCAAGTCATATTTCAAAAATTGATGTAATGAAGAGATTTCCTTATCGATCTTTAATAGAATATCTTTCTTTTATGGCAGACCGAAGCCGGCCTGATATTATCTTTGCAGAAAACTTAATGGATCAATTTTTCAATAATTATAACTACCAACATTGTCGATACTTTTTTATTAAGTATTTAATACAAAGGATTACAAAATTCATCTAGCACTTTTGGAGGAACTGAGTCTTAAATCTTATTCAGATGTAAGTTGGGGCTGTGAACGTTTCTAATAGATATTCTACAAATGTATTTATTATATATCTAGCTTATGTACCTTCCTTGTTCAAATCCCGTAAACAAATTAATGGAATCTGAATTCATTGCTATTACAGATTCTTCAGAAAAGCTACTTTGGTTTTCAAATATATTAAATGAGCTGACAGTAGCAGATGATATTAAACCTGTTCAATATTATGATAATATGCCTACTATTTAGTTACGTCAAAACAACTGTGAAAATAGCAAAACCAAACATATGAATGTTAAGCTGATATTTATTCAAAGTATTGTAATGAAAAATGAATTGGAATTGAAGAACGTAAACAGTAAAACCAACTTAGCTATTTTTCTTACGAAACCGAAATCAAAATGCAGTTTTTTGGAATGTTTAAGGACAAATTTTAGTACTTTATGGCCACGTAGGAATACTTGGGACTATTTGCTGGCAACAATTAAGTATTTTGAAATATTCCTGGCTGTGAGAGGTATTACGTCTCAGCAAGTGCGTAGAATCTCTCCTTGGTTTTACTGTGGTACTCTCTACTGTACTGTGCTCTTCTACTGTGCATTGTTTACTTTCCAGCCAAGTAATGTAATCAGACTGCTTGTGTAGCTGTGATAAGATTTTATTTCTTAGGGGATAAGCAGTAATACTCACCTTCTTTACTTATTTAATTATGTCTTTCACTAAAGAAAGATTGGAAATTTCGAACGTCTTTTCTTTGAATGGCACCCAAAAATTATTACACTAGGAAAGCTCTGAAATCTGTAAATGCAATTAACTTCAAATGTGGAAATTTACGGAAACATTTCTGACTTCAGAATTTAGTAAAATCTACCCATGATCCAACCGCACTTAATAAAGGTTGTTGGTTCACACTTTAAAAAGTGTGTTATTTATTACTTTTTCTTGGTCTTTACTTTTGAAAAAATAAAATTATTTTTGAGACTTTTATTATAGAAAAATAACTTTACAAAAAACGTTATTTCTGTGGGTAAAAACTTCAATACTATGAAATTAAAAGCAATATAATAACGCAGGAACAAATTTTATGTAATATTTTAGACCCACAATTAACTATAATTCGAAATTTAATTTAATTTTCGATTCTTTTCCGGTATTGCTTTGTATTATTTATATTCAATAGTGGAAAACAGTTCTGCAGCTGAGGACAGCTGTGACCCATTTTCATAAACATATCCTGTCGGGTCACTCCATTTGCTCTGAATATTAATGGAACATTCTTTATTGTTAGTGTGAAACCAAATGATGTTAGAACGCCGTCACAAGACAGACATGTCAAGTCATATATAGTAGCCTCCCTCTTAACCGGCTTAAATGGGATCGAGGGTAAGCCGGTTAAACCGGAGAAGTGAAATTGATTAATGTTCGGATTTATTTGTCTTATAAATAAATACACAATTAAAATATTGCGTGATTTTATTCAATGTATTAAAGAATTATAAGTTCAACCAATCATCACAATCATTTGATAGGGGCACCTGTGCCCTTCTATTGTCAGGGTCAAAAAGTGCCTCTCAGTTACTGAGACGCATTCCACACTCCCCCAACTGTCATGTTGACATACCGGGACCACCCCTCGTCTGAAATACGTGCGAAACTGATACTAAATAACGAATCACGTGTTTTTTTTTTCATTTTTAGCTGTTTTTTACATTTTAAAGATAAAAAAATACGGCCGGTTAAAGCGGAGATCCGGTTAAAAGAAATTAGGTTGAGAGGGAGTCTACTGTAATATTGAACTGCAAGTTTTTAGAAAAATTTCAGAATTTTCTTATTGGGGGGTAGGGGGTATGAGATTTAACCTTAAAAGAATTAGTATTAAAAATTTAATTCAGAAATAAAACACCACTAAAACACTATATTTTGGAAACTTTGTGAACTTAGAAAAATCATCTTACCGAAAGGAAAAACATTATTTATATTTCCGAGACGCATGATTTGAGGAAAAAATCATGATTTCTCTCATTGTATTTGCTTCTATCAATCACTCTTTGTAACAAAAAATAAATAAATGTATACTTGCCATCTGGACATAAAAATCGTATCTTTTTCCTGGTCTTATGGCGTGTAAGTCCGCGAAATCGATGGGAACGTATGGTGAATGGATACCAAAAAACACTTGAGGCCCATCTATCGGATAAAATGGCTCTATTTCCTTCTGGTCCAGCGCAATAGCGGAAAACAAATCACCAGTTTTTGTGCTTAAATCTATCAAAAAAAAGTAAAGAGTCAGATGCTGCAGCTGAATTAAATTATGGACATAAATTCAATATCGTATTCCTGGCCTTATGGGATGTAAATCCACTTCAATATTCAAAGGACTATTTGGAGAATGGACGCCAATAAACACTTGAGGTTCATGCAGCGGATAAGATACTTCTCTGTACCTTTCATGCAAAAAGTATCAGTCAACCCAATCTCCTTCTTTTACCCTGAATTCTATTAAAAAAAGTACACGATTATATACTTACAAAAGAATGATATATATTTTAGAATATTAGTAAGAAAAGCAAGTCCATCGGGATGAAGATGAACATTAAGTATTACATTAAGTAGATAATTCTTTCTCTCTCTTATCTAATTAAAAATGTTCCTCCAATGACAATTTTTGGATTAATAGAATATTACAAATTTAACTATATTTAAAAGATTTTAGTAAATATCCTTGAAGTAATTTTGGAATAACGAGAAATATCCTCGATAGATGACGAAAATGTTTTTTAGTTCAGCTTGGGAATTTTAATGGACTTTTGAGTAACAGGTGGTATTTCAATTAAATATACGATTCTACTGCTGTAACTGTAACACTTGCAATCATTAATTTTTTACAAATTATGGAGCTGGTTCAACTTAATTTATCTGGCCTTTGTAATATTGGACGACGTCTAAATTCTTTAGAAGGAAATGATCAAATTTACAGAGTTTCGAGGATTTCTGCCTTGTCCTGACCTTCCTTTATCCGCCATGTAAATGTCTCTGAAACATGATCCTCAGTGAAAATATTTCATGTTCTTGTATTGAAAAAATCTTTTTGCGTCTTTTAAATGAATACCTGATCAGCAAGATATTCATTGGATCACGAAATGTTGCTAAGCTCAATCAGTCTTAAAATCAATAATTTTTATTGTAGCAGTAAGGTAGCACCTAAGTATTAAACTATTGGGTACAACATCACATCTCGTTAAACTAGTGTAAAATTTTAGCAACATCCATCGGAAGTTTATTCGTAATATCTTCTATTTAACCCTCCGCATATAGCGCCCGCGAATACGAAATCCTTCTCCTAATAACGGGTCACGAGAAAAGAACGTGCGTAAGTTTATTTTCAATACGGTCATTATTTCACGTTTTGTTTTGCATCTAGATGGCGCTACAAGTTTTTCATTGTCATTAGGGTCATTCATGGGCTCGCATTTGGTGTGAAGAATATCATGTTGTATTATGCTTAGAGCCATGCTTCAAAGTTTATCACACTCAAAAAAAAATTGTATAATAGGCAAATACAATTAATATTATTGGCTGTATTTCTAAAAATCAATAGCATATATTAAAATCAGCAGTTATAAAATGGTTAACAAAATGTGTATCGAAAACTGAACTAAAAGGCAAAATTGTTTCTTTCTTTTTGTAGCAATTTTATTAAATCTATTATTTGTTTAAATGTAAAATCTATTTAGATATGTTCAAAACAAATTAGTCAGAATACACATTTATCTAAATCAAAAAAATATCCTGTGCATTATTATATTTTTTATTCCATGCACGTTGAAATCGCGTGAGCCGTATTGTATGTATTTTAAAAATTTAAAAAAGCAAATAAAATACCTGCATTGTATTAATTTTTTTATAAATATGTGAATAGCAATATGCGTATATAGAGAATTTTTAAAAAAAAAAAGGAAATGCCCCATATTTCAAGACTGGAATGTAACAAAATCAACCCGTACGCCGAGGGTTAAAAAAATGCTAGAAGAAATCGGTGTTTTTCTTTCTTTATATCACGCACCCATGGAAAATGAGTAATTCAATGTTGTTTAAGCAGAAAATGTTTTGCATTTTCCGATTCAAGGATATTGTTTATGTTTTCTAAAAAAAGGAACATATTATCATTTTTGATGACAAACAAATTATTAGTAATTTATAAAAACCCGTTTTGACAGCCGAGAAAGAATTAATTATATTTTTATCGACTGATTTTTTATACCTCAACTTTTCGTAATTTAAAACGGCACGTCCGTTTTCGCCATTTTTTTCTATAAAAGAAAATAAGTCAATTCATTGATAGAGATTCGAGACATTTGTATACTGAGGTTTCAGAATTTTTAATTGAATTTCGAAATTTCTCTGACTTGAACGAAAAAGTGACATTAGCTTATTTGAAGATAACGAAGATAATTCATAAAACTTATTGCCAAATGTCAGACTAATACCTGAAATTTAGAAAAAAATAGCTCAGAATGTTAACTTAACTTTTCTTAGGGCTAAAGACGAACACATTTGAGGCATATTTGTTTCTTTCGTGAATTCACAAGACATCTGTCGAATGCGCGAAGAATCCGAAGAAATCAAATAGAATGTGTTGAGATCAAGCCGAAAAAGAAACTCACCAGAGAAATGTCGTTTGATGGACTTACCTATTTTCAAAGTTTCCGGTTTCGATCTGCTTTGATACAGATGCAGATTATCCGAATAACATTTTAAGAAAAATATGCTGTCCTTATAGCCTATCATGAAAGTCCTCGCTTTAGAAGCGTATCTGAAAGAAAATAGAAGAAAGGAAATCACAGAAACTTAAGAAAGATTATTTGGCTTAAACATGCCTTAGTTATATGTATTTCAAACATTCAGCGAACTCGTAAGAATATGCAGAAATAATCAATTAAAATTTACATTCGCCCGTTAACGCTCTGTTACATTAGAAAATATGCCCGCTATAATTTTTGGCTGAGAACATATATATTTAGATATCGAAACAAAAAAAGTGAGATATGAGGGTCATGAAAAAACAATGAGCCTAAAGCTGATTTAATCCCCACCCACTACGTGCTGTAGTGGGTGGGGAAAGAAGAAAATACCGAAAATAAATGGGCGTCGTGTGAACCTCGTACTCTGTTGACTAAGTAAATGGGGAACATTTAACAGCATTTGACGCCCAAATTAGCTATAACGCTTCCGGGTGGAGAATGGGACAACGTGCTGTAGTGTGAGCTGAAAGTGTGGAAACATGGAAGGAGGAGCGTTGAGGAAAATCTTTTATCTCATTAAGGCGAGTATTCAAATCGATATGACCTGGAATTTTTTCTTGCGGTATCATTCTCTTACACGAAGATGCTCAACAGCAAGTCAATTCAAGTGGGATGTCCTGAAGAACCGCAGAAAACAAGGTCATTTCACCTTGAGATCTCAATGTTTTTGTTAAACTGAGAAGATGTTTGTTTGTGTGAAGAAAGTGTTTCTTGGAAAAGGAGAGTGCGTTTATCAACTTTGCTTTTCTCTACCATTAATATATCAAAAATTGCAGACAGAATTTTTTTGCACAATAAACATTTAGTTAGTTCTCCGCATCCTTTTTTCGATTGAACTGTCTGAATTAGTGTACGTCCTTTAAATCTATTTTATTGCTACATACTATAAAATTCTATTAGAATATTTTATCGCATATACTGACATCTGATACAAAATATGAAATAAACCACTTTGGTTTCAAATTCAGTATTATTTGTGATTGTAAATAAAAAGGATTTCAAACCTAAAGAGACAAAATGTTTTAGATATTACATTTTTTTTATTTCTATCAATAATATTACTGTCCTGACACTTTTCTGCTCAAGAATCAATTGTTTTCAAAACCGCCTCTTTTATCCTTCTTCTTAAGTTCTCTTGATAGAAAAATTATTTTTCTAACAGAGAAAAATGGGTGAAATCGAATCATTTAATTTTAATTAATTCAACTTATGAAGAGCCGACATTAAATACCCACAACATTCAAAATGAATTATTATTACTGAAACAAATTGAAGCGAAGAAGATCCATACCCATAAATCCAGAACAGGTCCTCATTATTGTAGCTATCATTATATAAATAACGGTGAATGGCCTCTTCGGTGTCGTATTCTTTCTTAGGAATCTGAAAACACAATGATATTAATGTTATAATGGCACTCAGTAAGGGGCCGTTCAAATATTAAGTAAGCACATAGGGGGGGGAGTTGATTTGCGACTTGCTTATTTTTGCTGACAAGGGGGAGGGGGTATGAGTGATGCTTACATAAGGCATTAAAATCACTTTATTTCCGAAAATCTCTAGTAACTTGCAAAAATAATTTAATTAAAAAAATATACTCTTAGTCAGGTTTGAAGTTTCATCTTCTTAATATGTACTGAAAAAAAGAAACAATCTCTTGAAACCGGAAATAAAATAACGATTATTCTCAATAGATGGGCGCAATGGGTATAATATACCCGAAACATAAAACACCGGAATTTCTATTTTTAGAATTCGCCTGCCGTTCTGGACCGTCCAAGGTCATGACCCTACATTCAGCTACACCGAGTCCCGTCCACTTTTAAATGAGGGGTCGGGAAATAGACAAAACAAAAGATCGGCGCGGGTATGTCACACCCTGCACGCCCGTTCCCGGGTTAATTATGCTGTTTTCCTCCGATAACATAATGCACAATTTTTCTTTTGTTTTCACGAACGATTCTTCCGCCAATTTGTTCCGAAACAAAACTAATCACATTACACCCCTCTTTGAAGTGATTGAACCTCATAAACATATTGCATTAAAGCTCTACTCTCTGGTGTCTCGGAAGTTTTTAAAACAGCACAGTACATATAACTGTAGTGTTTAAAACATATCAAATCGGAAATGTGTCTTCATTTCGAGAAATATTGCATAAAAAACTTATTGAAAGTTTCAAAAAGTCTTCATCAGATAAACCTTTGAAGGATATTAAATGTAAAACTAATGATGTGTTGCGGCAGTATAAAAATTCTTCTAAAAATGATAAAGAGCTTGAGGAGTTAGTGTTAAAAAGGGCTGAGGAAGAACTGCGAAAGGTAACCAAACAGAAATCGGTTTTTCTTGATTATTTTATGAAGGTAATTATAATCAATTTATTCTTAAAATTGTAATTTTTATCATAACTTTAAATTTATAATTAACTTGGTATGAAAGAACTTTACTTATTCTTGTTAATATTTGCTACATTTATTAAAATATGTGGAGTTTTCTGGACATTGTAATATGTAATAAAGTGTTAAAATTAACATTTTTCTAGAATTTAATAGATAATTACTAATGCAATCTTAAAGTGAAAGTATTCTTCAATTTTCAAAAGTAATAATTTAGGAAATGAAGTGGTTCGAATACGACTTTTTGTTCTGAATAAAATATTAAATAACAAATAACAATAAGAGATTTTGAAAATACTTTATTCTAAGATTTAATTTTTTCACTTCTTATATTTTAGATTTAAAAAAAAATTTACAAATTGTAATGATCGTTACCTTTCAAATTTACGTTGTTACGATAGTGTAATTGACAGTTATAAAAGTGTTTTGAGCTTTATTGGAAAAGAAAGTTTTCATTTGCTATTATATAGCAACTTACGTTTTCGATATAAAGTGATTATTAAATGTTTAGTCCTTTTGTCACATGCTTAAAAAGTATTGGGGAAATTGTTGAAAATTAAAATATATCATTTTTGGCATGACTTATCAGAAAAAAAAGTTTTTAGTTGTAATTAAACGTAATTAAAGCAATTATTTATTATTATTATTTTGTCAAATGTTCAGTAACTTGAGCGTTTAGTCATAGTTTGATTTATTTTTTAAAATGTTGTACGTAGAACATTTATTTTTAAATCAGAAAGAAGAAACATCATATAAAACCTTACCAGAGAAGAGGGTTCATAACTTTTTAACATATTTGTATTATGAAATAAAACTCAAAGTATCTGAAACATGAAGCTAAATAAATTTTGTTTTACATAATTCAGGCAGGTTCCTCAAAAAAGATTGATGCGTCTACTAAAGTTGATAGCGTTAAACCAACATCAGAAGAAACTTCTAGTGATCAAAGACAAGACGAAGAAAATAAAGAGAAGTAGATATTAAGCATCTCAAATAGATATTAAGCATCAAACGCCATCTCAGATGGCTTCTGAAAAAATAATTTCAGAGCTGGGAAAAAATGTAAATGTCCTGTATGCTGCCAAGGATTCCATGCCCAGTATTCAAATTCAAAAACAAATCAATAAGCTTTCCGATGACCTAAAGAAGGAAAAACAATCCTTAAAAAGGAAACGACAAAATGCTGAATATCAAAGAAAGCACCGAACCACCAAACGAATAAAACTTGAAGGAATCTGCCATGATAATCCAGACATTAAAAGAAAATTATCTTTGAGGGATTCAGTAGGAAGACCAAGTTTAAATGTAGATCAACCATTGTTGCTTAAGACAATAGCATACATAGCCATTATTAGAAGCGCTGCAGATGCAAAAAGAAGAAGCGAGTCAATACGAAGCGTAAAAACTCTCGATGACGTAACTGCAGAACTAATTAAGGTTGGTTTTACAATAAGCCGAAGTGGAACATACCTTCGCTTGCTTCCAAGAAATTCATCAACTATCGAAGGTAGAAGACATTTTATCACAGTGCCGGTAAAACTTTCCCGGGCTCAGGCTGACTATCACCGATCTCACATTGATTCCCAGTTTGCAGCAACATCCATCCGCTATTTAGAAACTTTAGCTTCAATTCTTGGACCCACGCAGGTGTTTTTTCTTTCACAGGATGACAAAGCGCGTGTACCTTTGGGAATTACAGCAGCCAATTAACAGGCTCCGATACTGATGCATATGGAGTATCGTGTCTGTTTACCCGACCACGACTGGGTCATCGCTGAACACCACAAACTTATCCCATCTGTTTACGCTGGTATTGTGATTGCTCCGAAAATGCCAGGACAAAGTAAAGCCGTAGGCTATTCTGGTCCAACGTTCATAGCTATAAGAAGTGGGAAACACAGCTCTTCCACAGCGAATACTCATGCTCAGGATTTTGAAACTCTACTAACACCCAAAGAGTTTGAAGAATTAGTGAAAACAGAAGAAGGTTTCATCAAACTTGTAATCATAGTTACGGTCGATGGAGGTCCTGACGAGAATCCCCGCTACCAGAAAGTTATATCTTTTGCTATTAACCATTTCAAAAAGCATGATTTAGATGCAATTTTCATAGCGTGCAATGCTCCTGGAAGAAGTGCATATAATCTTGTAGAAAGGCGAATGGCTCAGTCGAGAACTGTCTGGGCTTATACTCCCTCACGACCATTATGGTTCCCATCTCGGCGAGAACGGTCGCACCATTGATGAAGACATGGAGCAAAACAACTTTACATATGCTGGGAAAACTCTCGCAGAAATCTGGAGCTCTATAAGCATCGACAGCTATCCTGTTACCGCCACATATGTTGATTCAGGCGAACCAGACTTTCTTGATTATGACATGGACTGGTATTCGAAGCACGTGCAGGAGAGTCAATACTTGCTACAAATTGTAAAATGCAAAGAAAAAAGTGTTGCTCTCCTGCAAGTAGTGGATTGTTTCGCATACTAAAAGAACATTTCATTCCTCCACCAATCAAAATGACACAAACGTCAAACGACATCATTGCAAGTGAGGAGGGTGAATTTATTGAATTAAGTCTCCGGCTAGGCTTGAATCTGAATGTTCCAGTGAATCGATTTTTAAAGATGCCTTTTGACTGTTTTTGTCCGTCCATCAAGTCACAATTATCTGCAAGGACTTGTGGAAGTTGTAGCCTGTATCACGCATCACTGAAATCAGCGAATCGTCACAAGAAAATTGTACACGGTGAAAAAAGCCAGAAAGCCTGTCTTGTTCGACCACTAAGGATTGCTGCTCGTCGAGCAAATGAACTTATGTGTGTCATAAAATATGTGGAAAGTATGGAAGATGCTGAGTGGCTTAACGAAAAAGAAGTTTGTCAAGATTCCTTCCGAGAAGAAAGCGATGAAGTTGTAACAGAAGGGGGAAGCAACATAATAACAGACATGGAAAAATGGCTTCAGCAACCTTGGTCAACATATGAATAGATTATGGGCATGTGCAAAATTAAATTTAAAATATAGCTATGTTCTTTTAAAATTGCGATAAACTAATAAATTTTCTTAAACAAAATTGTAAGGAATTAAACATACTTTTTTTTCATTTTAAGCCGAGTTTGAGTTTTCTATTTGAATTAAGTTCTAAAATATTTAAAATTAGATTATTACTGTTATACGTTTCGTAAAAAAGAGGGGGGGG
>BGPR01033069.1:0-17171 GCA_013235015.1 Araneus ventricosus | reverse complement strand
TGTTCAAGAATTAAAAAAAAGAAAGAAAGCCTAATGGCATTTTTGCGGCTCCACTTCAGATAGTGACCTACGTTTTAAGAAATCCTGTTACCGGAGATCTACGACGGGCTAACATGTGTGCTATTCTTTTCTTGCCATTTCTGAAATGATATCTGTCAAGAGAATTCGCATTAACAGCAGAGTAACTGATTATGTTACCACACAATCCTTTCCAGAATTTTGGGTTCATAGTATTGAATGTTAATGTAAAAAAGGCATATTTTACTTTAAAATTCTCGAAAATATAGACAGAAACCGTATAGAAAATTAAGTATACATAGGATTACTATACGTCCGGATTTCGTCGGGACAGTCAGGATTTCAAGCTCACGTACGGACTAGTGTCCGGATTTTCAAAACATTCGGACTTACGCCAGTGAATACTGAAAATCTGTTGTATTAAAAAAAACTCAAATCATTTCGCCAATGAATGGAAATTCTTTGTTTACACTGTTCACATCCATTGTTGATGAAAAACTGGATGAGTCTACTTATCAAGACCCAGTTCAAACTGAAAATTAAAAGTTTTGGCAGTTATGTTTTTATTCTATTTTTCATTAATATAATTTTTATTTACCGAAAATTAATAAAAAATGCATTTTGACGGCTTAATTTTTTTTACTTCCTCAAACTCTGTGCTAGTGCTATGAAAGAGGATCTCTTGTAGCTATTTTTCAGAAATTTTTTACTATTTTTGACCTCCTCCAAGATTCTTCGACCCTCCCGGTACGTCAGATTTCAACTAAAAAAATTATGGTAACCCTAAGTATACAGTATAGTTATTATAATAAATAAAATAATTATTATAATAATAAATTTCATATAATCGAGCTAATATTCCAAAACTTTTTTGTGAAATTCATCCATTCTTTTAATTCAAAATTCAAAGTCAGTAATATGGTGTCTGTTTTATAAGAGAAAACACCAGATTTACAATATATCATCAAAGCTATCCGGACAATTTCGAATTTACATATTTTTTGAATTCCTCCAGAAAGGCTCGAGGAACAACACTTGAACTTCGAACATTGATGAATAGGCTTGAACTCACATTTTACAGTGAAAATTCGGTAACGAAGGCAATGAGAGGTCGGAACCCCTTCATTGCCTATGAAAGAGGAAAAGAGAGATGAATCTATGAGAGAGGGAAAATGATGAAGATGAAAAGCAATTTCAGCTCACCCCGTTTCACAGCAAGCTGATAATTATTTGCAAATTTCATCAATGGTCATGCTTAATATACTCATCTCTACCGTGCATTTTCGTAAAAATAGCACGTACTTATATTCTGGAAAATATAAAAGTTTTCTTTAAAAATCCAAATTTTTCTGCGTGTTTTTTTTTGTTCACAAAAAGCAGGGTTTTCAACCGAATTATACGAGACTCGACAGAATACTCAACAATATACATTGTGTTGCAATTTAAAGTAAATACTTTGAATATTTGTAATAAAAATTTTTTACTGAGAATATGCAAGACATATCGCAATTTTTCTTTCACAACTTCAAAGCCAGATATATAATGCAACTTAGATTAAAATTCCAGTTGAATACCATTAAGATTTAGAAAGATATCGGCATTGTTTCTCTTTCTCTAAGAGAGAAAAAATGACGAGGGGTTTTTCATAAAATTGTTTTTTTAAAACTAGAATGTTCGAATAATTTTATAGAATTTTATAAGGATTAAATATGCTGTTGTAAATAATTATGCCAGGCATACTTATAAATAGAATACATAATTTCAAATACAGTTCGATTATTACTATTCGAAGATTCAAGTTTTAAAATATCAATTCAAAAATATTAATATCAAGTTTTTTGTAACTGCAATTTCTTAAAAGTTAGGAGCTGAAAAGTGATTTTTCAATTCCTTACTTCGACTTCTTTTTAACTTAAGTTTGGGCCACATTGTTGAAAAGTCCTCGTCAGTTACATTCTTATATATATATATATATATATATATATATATATATATAATGATTTAACTTTTTAATCTTTTTGAAATTAAATCCTTTTTAACGCCACCGAATTTATAAGTATAAACGAATTACTTCTACTTCACTCTTAAAGAACCGCACTTTTACTTTAGCTTCCAGAGTTCTTCTTAACTTCCAACTTTCTTTCTGATGGAATGCTTTGCTGATTTTAATTTGCTAATACGCGTTTTTAGAGAGCTTTACGATTATGTCCGACTCAGGCGTACTCTCTTAGGCGAAATAATTTAAGGAAACAAAGAGGTCCGAAACCAATTTATAGAGTCAAAATAGATAGAAAATATTGGAATAAAGCATAAGCAGAGCGCTAATAAGCTGCTACAATAGTCAAGCAAGTATTTTATGTGTTACATTATAAAAAATAGCACATAAATACAAAAATTGATAAATTATAAAAAAAAACTGAAAATTATAAATATACTAAAAAATTACAAAAATAACGGTTTTAAGATGAGTTAAATATAGAATACAGTGCTGTGAATATTATTAACAATTTTCCTATCTTAACCTTTAGATAATAAGTAGTCAATATCAAATATTCTCTTAATTTTTAACCAGCGTAACAGATTTCCTCTCCTTTTAATGATGCTCTGACCGCCCGAAACCTACAAAACGGTTAAAAAGGAGATATAGATGAGGATACGGGAGAGTGCTTTCCCCTCCCTTAATCAATAGTTGATATGATTATCTTTTTCGACCGCCTCTTAGGCTATATATATATATATATATATATATATATATATAAGGTTTGTCTTCCCTTTTTAGCACTGAAACTAGTTAACACACTTGAAGAGACACAATAGAACAGATGAGTAAAATTATCTACAAAGTGATTAAAGCCCCCTTAAATCCGCAATGCGGAGGAAATGAAACACTAATGCCATAATCTTATCAGTTGTTAATGTAGATTGAAAAATTCAGTTGATGCAGCACATTTAAGTACCGTAATTGAATAGGTTATATCTTGTGTATCCACGAAGTCAGTTGAGGTTCTTCAAAAGCATCTGAAGTAAAAAATTAAGACCACTAAAGCTAAAACAAAAGAATAGCCACAATTAGTAAAATTTAGCACTGTGTGACAAGAAAAACAAAGCGTTTGCTTTCAATGGGCGAACAAGGTCTTATATTTAGATGATATTCTTTGAATCATGTCCGCTGATAATAGAAAAATATTGGATGAAATTTCAAATTTTCTGTAAATTAAAAATAGACAAATAATGTAAAAAAAATCCTTCGGTAAGTTCCCAATATAATATTTTAAGACAAAGGTCAACTTTGCAAAACGCTTAAGTTAAAGACTACGGAAAAAATTATCAAAAGTTTTTGGTCATTTATTAGTTTCCATTGAAATATATGTATGTATATGGACATAGTGTACCAATACAGATGCTTCTCCGATCTGGCCGAAGCGGTATGGAATTTTGTAAACGTAGCCCATTCAGCACTAATGCAGCCAACTCTTTTTCCAAAACCACTGAAATGTTCGTGTAGGTCTGAGTTTTCCCCACCACTCCATAACAAATAAAACAATTATAACAGAGCAAATAAAACAAAATGAACGCAGGAAGAGCTCCATTCCAACTCAGGATGTCAAATGTGAAGACACGAGCTTTTTAGGGATGTAAATAGCGCCCTTTTTGAAAGGCGATTAAAATACTAAGTCAGAAATATCTTTTTGAAGCCAGCTTTTTGGTCAATCGTCTATTTCTTTTCCCAAAATTTTGCATTTTAATAAAATGTGTTCAATACTCTCAAGTTGTTAACCATATGGACAGCCTCCTTCTTTGCCGAATAGTCTCTCTTGATGCTCACCAAACACTCCGTGACTTGTCAACACTTGGTTGTAGTAGAAGTCACCGTATAGTCTATCAAATTTAACTTATTTGAAAAATTTCTTAGTCCATGATCCCGTTGCGGAATGACTCCATCTTTCTTGCCATTTCGTAGCAAGTAGCACCTTGCCCCTATAACCTAACTTGAGTTTCTGACGGACCAAATTCAGTGTCTATTTGATCTCTACTTGCGGCAAGCTTAGCAAGTGCATCTGCTCTCTCATTTTCTACAGTTCCATTGTGAGCCCTGACCCACTGCAATTGGATTTTGGTTAACTTTAATTTCTTTTTAATTTCGATTATAATCCTCCTTTTCTCCTCAGTTGATTCAATACTGATCTTGAGTCAGTAATAACTTTAGAATTTCGAATATTTTTATATATACAGTAGTCAATTGCCTTACTAATTGCCATTACTTCGGCCATGAAAACTGTTTTGGTTTCACAATCTTATTAAGCAAGAATCGGTATCTGTTCCATTATAATAATGTACATATGCCGCGCCTACTTTATTATCGATCTTTGATCCATCTTCATAGATTTCATGGTCAGTGCTCGATGTTTCAAAATAGATCCATCCAATACTCATGGTTCCCCATGGATTCATCAATTCTTCACAGTCAAAATTTTGAAATCTCTCATATATTAATTCTTTTTTATAATTCTGATCTGTTTCGCATCTTCAATTTCTAATTCAATTTTCAAGTCTAGTGGTGCACAGCCAGATAAAACTTGCATTTCCTCATTTGAGACGGTATTGTTGACGGTGTCCATTTAAATGGAAAATGCTTTTTTAAATATGCTTTAATTTCAATATTATAAAAACAATTACCAAAATCAATCAAAAACAGCTTTTCGAATCTTACAAATTTATTTAAAAAAATTGAAACCAAATGGGATTAAAAGGATGGATTGATTAAGGTACAATTAACCTATTACAAAAATAGAATAGTTGAAACGTTATACATTCTATTAGAGCGATGAACTCAACCTTTGGTGGAACTGCCTTTTGTTCTACCTGTGCTCTTCCTCTGAATTTTATTTAACTTGTAAATTTTAAACGGAATTAAATTTTTACAGCAGTTTTCTCAGTAAAAATGATCTGCCTTGATTTATGGATGATGCAAGGTTTCAACAAAAGTCAATAAAAAATTAATACTTCATTTATTTCAAGACTTCTGCTACTTCAAAAGAAAAATAATAAATTTAGAATAATTACTTTCAGTATGTAAGTCAGAAAGCATTCTAAAATTAAGACACCGGTTGTGTAATATAACTGTTGCAGATTCAGATATCAGATTGCGTTGTCTCAAATGATCATTAAGTAAAGATTGCACGATCGTTATAATAATATTTACCTAATAAGCATGTTTATTTTTTAAAGCCATATTTCCATATTCGACTAAATTTTATTATTTTTGAGATTATTATTCTTGATAGATCCTGTTTGCTTTTATTCGTTTCGTTTTTAAAACAAACAAAAAGCATGTTACTTTCATTCAAAATAATAAAATGCAGTTTCGAAGATATATTTTCCCCACAAAAACAAGCAAAAATTGTGTAATATATTTTGAAGCACTGGAAGAATATTTTGCAAATGAAAATAAATTAACCATTTATTTTACTTCTTTGTTCTTTTAATTTTTATGGTTCACGTGAGTTTTTTTTTCTCTTTTACTCTCTTCTCAAAATTAATTTGTTTTGCAAAGTTTAGCCCTAAAAGTTTATTTCTCATACGTTATAGAATATACAGCAGATATATTCTTAAGTTTCAGCAACTTTGCATCTGTATGACACTTCTAAAATAATTGTTTCTTAACGTAATTTATTATAAAACTAACTTGTTAGAAATGAAATTTTCTATAATCTGCAGTTTATCTTCACCACTTCTTCTTTAGAACCATTTTTTATAAAAGTTTTTGATTCAGGAATGATTGAATATTTTACTCTTGATTTAAAATAATAATTAATAATAATAATAATAATAATAATAATAATAATGTTTTTTTTTAATTTTTCGTTATAAAAAATTACCTCCATTCAAATGTCGTAAAGCTTTGTATTTCTAATTTTTAAATTATAAATTACAGAAAATGAAAAGCAACGAACTTTGAAAAACTCTATCCCCATCCAAAAGAACAATAATTCATATTGATCATCTAGAAAAGTTTCGTTTCTATTATAATTCTTGCTTATTTCCATAAAGCCAACTATTCATAGGATTTTTTAAAAAATGCTTCCTTTATAAAAAGCATATATGAAACATTTATTACCAAGTGAAAAAATAAATTATAAAAAACAATTAGAAGGAAGCATTTTTAAAATAATGTAAGGTGAAATATTCCCCATTTAAGAATGGTCCCACCATAATTTCAATTTGTAATTTGCACTTGTGGAGCTTCTCATGTCTTTTTATTTCCAAGATTTAAAATGTAATTCCATTTTGGAAGCCAAAGAAAGAATCTCCATTGAAAAATTTTGTTTCTAGAATAAATCATATTCGTTTCCATGAAGTCAATTATTCATAAGGTTTTTTAAATGGATCTATTATCAGAAGTATATATAAAACATTTATAACAAAGTGAAGAAACAAAATTATAAAATAGAATTAAAAAAGAAGTTTCTAAAAAGTAACGGAAGGTAAAATTTTCTCAATTAAAAATAGTCCCGTCATATTATCAACTTATAATTTACAGGTGTGGAACTTCTTACTCTCACAGGGTTCAGTTTCAGGGTTTTTTCAGTTTCTCATGTAGTTCGAAAACTGATAACTCATGTTTATATGTATATTTTCTTAAATTTCCCAGCATAAAATATTCTTAAAATTTCATATATTTCATTAAATACAAAATATAAAACTATTTATTCACTTCAGAAGCTAATTTTTGATACCTTAAAGCTACTAGATAAGAATAACTGGCCGTTTAGAGAGTTAAACCTTCTTATCCCTCAGATCTAAAATGTAATTTCATTTTGGAAAGAAAAGCAAGAAACTAGATAGAAAAAAATCATTGGATAACGATATTTGTCAACTTCGGAAAAATACACTTTTGAATTTAAAAAAAATTATAAAAACTCTACCACTTGTAGGATTCCACAAAATAATACTTTCCAATACCCTTTCTCGAATAAGGGGGCAAGAGCTGCATGAAAGAGTGGAATTAAGACTTGCTTACCAATTGATTTCCAGGTGAGAGAAGGGAAGCGCAGCAGCAGGTAATCCCAGCGAAGGAAACCTCACAAAATCTGCAGAGGCTCCCTCGGACAGACAATTGTTGCACTGCTCGGGTATCCGAGAGCGACAACCGCCCAGAGATGCCGTCGCCAACAGAGGCCGCCAAAACACGCGCCAAGGATTGCCTTTAATGAGATTTTAACAGCTTGCATAATATGCCCCCGTATTTATTTTCAGAAAGCGCCGGGTTCACGGGGAGGTTTTGTTTTATATGCTTCGCAGCCTTTGTCGTAGTTTTTCCCCCTACCCGCAGGGAGGGAGGCTTTGTTTTATTGACAGAGTTACACAGTTGCAGTGTTGAAGGCAAATGTTATTTTTTTTCGAAATAACGAGCGAATAAGAGCTTTTTTCCGTGGTTGCTGCGCATAAATTTTGAATGAATGCAGTCCTTCAATTCATTAGAGAAGTGGTTCTCGATATGAGGTACGTGCACCCCTTGGTGCATTAGGTGGAATTTCTACTGTTTAGACATAAAAGTTCAGAGATACAAATCACATTTTCAACTATAAATTTAATATATTTGTTGTAATTACTTTCCATTCCTTGTAATAAATAATCCAAACAATCTACATACACAAAAATTGCCTTGTCAAAAATTGCCTGGCCAAAAGTCGCCTTGTGGTGTAATCTCGATTTCCGTTGGAGACTCGTTTCCAATATAAAACCCACCCTGTTCGCGGACTTGGTACACGCGACAAATAACGCGACATTATCAAATTTAAATAATTAATAAACAAATTTACAAATTTTTTCTTTATACATGTTACTATAACAGACAACTGTTACCGTTAATAAGCACCGAAAATCCAAATAAGTGATTTTTTACACGACAATAAACTTTCTCTTTTTGCATTTCTAGAGCGAAAAGCTGCCGAAAATAACGCAATTTTTAAAGTAAAAAAATAAAGAAATTCGAAACTCTATTCCGAAACATCGTCGCGTGATAATGTTTTAGGCTTGGTTAGTCTGTCGTGTCTTTGTCTGGCTTGATTGCATCTGGCGTTGCATTCTTTGCTTACTGATTTTTACATCACGCAATTTACACAAAGAATGCCAGTTTTAAAACATTGTCATGTTAAAAAGCATTATTTATTCTATCGTTTACGTTTTAAATTATAAATAGCAAGTTGCAGCCGTTTCTAAATCATGTTTACAAATTCTTAAAATTATATCAAATAATATAAAATGAAAGATAAACTTCCATTGAATTTGAAACATAAGTACGTAAGCGAGTCTTAAAAATTAAATATTTCTGAACTGTAAATGTACTCATCTTTTCATTTAAAGATTACACTGTAAAAACCGACTCCACAATTAAACAGATTGCAGAGCATTCAATAGCGAATGAATGATAAAAATACATTACATCAGTCGTTGTTTAATAAATTTTGAAAAAATTATTAAAGAAAATAAATCACACCGAAGTTAAATAGATATCCTTTAAGGTATCGGAACACGTTCGGTGCACTTTTTTCTTAAATTGTGAAATAGAAACACCAAAATATGTTTTTTAGATTCTAATTTAATAAAGATTAATATTAGCGTATGATTTTTGAGTATAAATTATTATAAATTTACAAAATTCTTGAATTTCTGCTGCTTTTTAGAGGAAATTCCCCAAAACTTCAAACATGCTACAGGTCAAACTTTTGTAATAATTCAAATAAAACTAATACTAAAATAAACTACATACTATGGACTAGTGCTTGTACTAGAATCTTGACATTCTTTGGATAAATAAAAATTTTAGAGCTAATCGAACAATCATTATAAGATTTTCAGCAAATTTTCTATGTCATTTTTCAAATAAAAGACCATAATTTAAAAAATATTGTTGCGATATACATTATAGTACATTCACTAGAGAAACATTTGAAGAAAGTGTTCACAAAATTTCAGAACAATCGAATGATAATATCTTGAGTTATCATGTTTGAAGTTTGAAAAATATGCATAAAATCTAATTTTGAGAAAAATCAAATTTTAGTTTTTCTACGCGCTCAAATTATGTATCTAAACTTTAAAAAAATTCCTAAAAATATACTGACATCATATTAGCTTGCAAAAAAGGAGTTTAAAAGAATTTTTGACAGGTTTCTGTCCCTTTAAATGACAACTTTCGGCTAATTAAATGCCCACTTCCGGTTTTCGGTTTGTTATAAAACAATTAATATCTTATCTTCTAATTAACGTACCGACAAAAGTAAATATTTTTTAGAAAGGTAAATGAATGAACTGTCGAAAACATCAAAAATTTAAAAAAATGGAATTTTGGTCGAAAATCGACTTTCGAACGTGTTCGGATACCTAAAGACTAATATTTTGAATTCTTAAGTGTTGTAAAAATAATATACTCAGAAATTATTGAGGAGAAAAATCTTAAAATCTTGGTTAGTTTAAATAAATTAAAAATCTAATTAAAATTTTGAGAAATCCTCTCTAATGAGCACCTACCCAAGAAGTAACAGCGTGCCAAATTTGGTAACTTTATGTCAGACGGTCTATCCCTTAGCGTGTTTTAAATGAATTTTTGCATCATGCAATAAACAGAAAGTGTGCCATCGTATTAAAAGTTTACGCAAAATTAAATTGCAACATAATAGCACAGCGCAAAATATTAGATGGCAGGCACATATGCAATTTGTCATAGAGTTCAAGGTTAAACTGCATGTTAGATGATATCCGCAGTTACGCTTCCTCAGGTGACGTCAAGAATGATAGCTGAACCCTCATGTTTCCATTAATTTCTATTTGCTGTTGATTAAATTAATTTAATTAACGATATCTGCTCAAAAACATAACTTCTTCATAGTCGTCTCTTCAAGGAGGAAATTCTTCGGAAATGCAGTTATTTTTTACAAACACTCATCTCATCGTTGCGATAAACGACTGTAAGTCCTCATATTTAAGTTATACACAAAAGAAAAGTAAGAACACGAATAATAGTTTTAATAAGATTACTTACCAATTAACTTATTATACATCATTATTATTATTGCTTATATTGAAATTTCATTGAATTAAAGAACAAATTGAGTTGGATAAAATGTATTTCTAATAAAGCAATATGATTTTCTTTTTTAAATTAATTCGAAAACAAATCACCATTTTCTTAACTATTTATTGCCAAAAATATTATCACTAGGAAAAAATGGTATAGAACAATAGAGGCTTTATCAAATTTGAATTTAAAGGAAATTTTTATTTGTAATGAAAATTTGATGCATAACAAGATAAAGAAAGAAATGTACAACAAAATCCTTTCATATCAAAATAATAGTTTATCTCTTGATTTGCACATGAATTCTTTTCAAAATATATAAAGTCTATTAGCAAAGCTGCTGATATAGATTTCGACCATTAGCAAATGAATTTTTCAGCTCAAAAGACTTTAGGAAGAATAGATGATATTATTGTCCATTCCTCAACAATTATCGAAACGATCAGGTCTTCTGTTTGTTTTGTTTTATTATTTCTTCAATTAAAAAACCAAATAGAAAAAAATATCTCCAAAATTGCTGAAAGAACTAAGAAAACACAAATTGAATATTTTTTCAAAAATAATAATAATAATTGAAATTTTTGAATAATAATCTTTCTTCTTAGATGATTCTTAAAATTTCCTTTAACAGAAATAACGAATTAGGATTTATTTGAATACTTATTTTGTACTCCGAACATGGAACTTCTTTAGAGCGGCCACCCCTCTAAAGCGACCACTTTTCCATGGAACAGAGAGTGGCTGTTATAGAGAGATTTCACTGTATAAAGTTTCTATATGCTGAATTTTCTGATGACTTATATTCTGTAGTTCGATGACATCTCATAATATTCCGCATTTTGAAAAGGCTCTGTGAACCTAACGTAAACTACAATTCAAAAATAACTTTTGAAGGACGTAAACTTTTCTTGCTCTCTCATATTTTAAATTCGGAAAATGCTTATGATCCTCAGGTCCTTCGAAACTTTTACCAGACATCCGACATAATGATAGAAAGCCAATCTAGCAATCTACTCCGTCTGGTTTATTTTAATAAATATGAAAATCCGGTTTGTTCTACTAAAATATATATGACAGGATCATGAAAACAAGGTCAATACACCTCCAACAGCGATGATGCTCAATGAATATTAAAATATGTGTAGGCAGTAGTTTTTCTGTCAACTGTTGGTCTTGTTTTTAAATTTAAACACCTGTTCCAATGATAACAGTAAAAGTATGGATTCTGACGACATACATTTAATTCGTTATAAATTACTGCTTCACGTTTCGAAATTTTGATGAAAACCTCAATTAATAAAAGTAACGGAAAATGATAAATGCGACATATAGTTTGAAATATGATAGTCGCATGATATAATCAATGTCAAATAAAGATTGGTATATTTAAAAGCAAAATGACGGCTAAACTACGAAAAGTGAAAATAGATCAAGTTTCAGGATGAACAACTAAACGCAGTTATTCAACTGAGAATGCGTCTAACATTACTGTGTACGCGTACGGTGTACCCATACGCGTCTGATATTAGAATGGCCCTTATTTATTAATGTTTTAATTTCAATTCGCACACCCTCCAGTTTTTTTTTCCTTTTGTTTCCTCTCCTTTCCACATTTGTTGAAATCAGAGGTTGGGATCACGTGCCGCATCGCGGTAGAAGTGGGAAGCCTGTGGATGCAGGAAGCGCGCTCCATCCTCCGCCGCGACTCGCGTCTCCCCTAGTCGCTGTCCGAGTCAAATATGACTACAATTATGGGTTCTAGTTTGAGAAGTGGTGATCGAAATATCTATTTAGTTGGTAGCGAGTGTCACCAAATTAAACGGAAGCGAACTTCCGTCCAACCGGCAAGACTATCGGTGTTATTTTATAATTTACAAGAGGTTAAACTGTCCCTAAGTGAAAGTGCCAATTCAGTAGTGCGCGAATAGTAGTGGGAGAAGGCAAGGCTTCCTAAAAGAGCGACACCTCTTTGTGTAGAAAAAATTATGAAGATGTACTCTTATTGGCGCAGAAATGGAGAAATGGAGGACGGAAACGCAGTGAGAACAAGAACGTAATTTTATATCAGATTTAAATAGTTTATTTGACACTGGTGACGCTAAAACTTTGGAAATTATAAAAACTGAAGACAGAACTTTTTTATTGAATCAACGAGAGCCAGGGCGGAGGGGATGTCTTTATGGGAATCGATATGAAGCTTGCAAAGCGTGAAGAAAAGGTATTATTGAGAGTCAGAGAACAAGAAAACATACGGACTAAGGCTCATTGTAGTTCGGAGATCGCTGACAACTGCATGGATTCATCAGGAGAATAGTCAGGCATCTAAGATATTTCTGATCAACCTAAGCCTTCATCAACTTATTACCCAGACATCTCTTGAGAAGAACAAAGATGCGCAGATAAGATCAGCGATGAAAAACGTGTAATGTGTCTAATGTGTATTCGACCGATGACACATTAGTCAGTAAAATGTCGTTTTTGTTCTCGAAACCGTAGAGAAAGTATAAACGGTGCTTTACTGTATTTGTTTTTGCAAAAAATTACTAAAATGTTCTAAAACTGCATCTTTTCAAGAACAATTGTTGCATTTTAAGTAATTTGTTATGCTGTGGATTAGAGTTGATTGAATTTTGAATGGCAAGTTACTCACATTTAAGTACAGTTTGTATTAGTGAACCCGAAATTCATGAAACAATGGTTGGTTCCTTACTGCGTACCTGCGTTCTTTTCGAGGTTTATTTCGTTTTCATTTGCTACTTTGGGAATTTCAAATCAACAATCGCAATCTACAAACTCTGATTGCGTTGTAGTTTTATTAATTATGAACAAGTTAGGATTTGAGTTCCAAATTTATTCCGTTTGAATAAATTTAAGAGAAACTTTCAATAATCATAAGAATAAAAGTAACTAATGATGAATCTTTTAAAAAATATGCCACATAAAAATTGTTTTCTTATAATACAGAGACATAATTATGTTTTCAAAATTAATTATTTCAGTTCGATAAGAGAATTTGCTCTAGTGGGATTTTTTTTCCTATGAAGGAATAATCGCTATAGCTCGGGGCAACTTATATTTTAGATTTTTAAATATCCTTTATTCTAAACAATCCATAAAAGATAATGAATTAACTTGGTGCTTTTTGGTTTTCCACTTTCCACTGGGTAAACTGCGCTATAAAGAGTCACGAATAAAGAGAGAAAATAAAATAAATTTTAGTTTGGAATTTCTGGAATTATTTTCTTTCAATTAAAATTTGATTATGCGAAAGCATGAGACCCGTCAAGAGAAACGTTCTAGTATAGTAGGAAAATGAACGAAAAGAAGCAAAACAGCATTCAAAATAGACTCAACAACTAAATCCTTTCGTGTTTATGTGGGTTTTTAAAATTAATGAAAAAATGATACTGAATTTTCTTTCAGAGGCCTTCATAACGTTCTTTGTAACCTGGCCTCATTTTCATACTATCATCTTATTTTATGTCATAATATCTTGTTATTTACTCTACTATAAATTGATAAATATAAATATTTTTTCAATCCCATAAATCTTTTTTGGCAGAAATATAGAATAAGTTACTTTAAAATTTTCTCCATCAGATACTAAATTAGCTGAAAAAAACTAAAACAACGCCACTATAAAAACTATAAAAAAAGAATCAAACGGATTTGCATTCTGAAAGCACTTCTTTATGCAAAACTAGCAGTCACGCTCGGCGTTGTCCGTGGAATCAGGACTTCAACAAAATGAAGGGGAAAAAACGCCAAAATGACATGAAAAAATTTTGGAAACAAAATCAAAACAAAAGATACACATTATTGATTTTCCCACTTCTTTTTTTTAGCGATAATGACATTTTAAATGTAGAAAAACAGTACAGGATACGATAATCCAAAAAAATATTAAAAAATTGCAACGTGAAAATCATTATTATATAGCAAGCAAAATATGCGAGACAAATAAACATATTGAGATACTGCCGAAAATAATAATCGAAGTCATTCAATTGAAGCTTATGAAGTCACCTGCGCTATGCACCGTCAGCCAATGAAATTGCCAGCAACGTTCCGGAGAAAGTGTCGCGGGAGGAAGCTCGCTAGAGAAAAATATCGTACAACTGACCAGGAAAAAATTAATTAAAAAAACGGGAAAAGATATTTTAACCGTTCTTGTTTTAAATCCGACAGAACCGTTCCAGTTATAAGCTGCAAAAAATTGAAAATAATCGTGTTATTAGAACGTCGGATTCAGCAAATTTAAGAACAAAAATAAATTTTCGATGGCAAAACTGACTATTTTTTTTTAAATTTCTCAAAATTCATTAAATTGCGTTTGAAGCTCAAAAGAAACTTCATTGGAAAGAAAATTGTTTGTTCCATCCGATGGTGTATTGATTGTTTTTCAACTATCATATCATTAGAAAAGATACTACAGCCGTAAACGGGCTGAAAATGACCCAAAACATCTTAAAACATTAAATAAAAAAAATCTGGATTAAATTTTAAAATTCGGGCTTCAAGGTGCATTGAGTCACAATTACGACTACCTGTGTGCCGAATTTCATGGCTGTAAATGCTATAGATTCGTCCGGACATCGCGCGCACACACGCACACAAACATTGCCTTTTAAAAGTATAGATATGGAGTCAATTTTATTCATATGGTTTGGAAAATTATCTGCTGCATTAGAGACCACCTGACTATTTTTTTAAATTTCTCAAAATTCAGTAAATTACGTTTGTAGCTCAAAAAAATTTCATTAGAAAGAAAATTGCTTGTTCTATCCGATGGTGTATCAATTTTTTTCGAACTAAAATCAGGAACGATACTGTAGACAAAAATGTTTCAAAAATCAAACAAAAAAGCACAAAATATTAATTAAAGAATTTTCTAGATTAAATTTAAAATTCGGACTTTGAGGTGCATTAAGTCACATTTACGACTATCTGTGTGCAAATTTCATGGCTGTGAGTGCGATAGATTCGTCTGCACATCGAACGCACGCACACACACACAAACATTGCTGTTTATAAGTATAGACGGAAATGCGCTGCCTACGCGACTTCCAGGTGATGTGCGTCCGGACTTATTTTATTTACATGTGTCTCTTTTCATATCAGTGATGTAGTCGCAAATTAAGCAGTGCCGGAACGCTCTAACCTGATAACAAAAATCGCACTGTTTTTTAAAGAGGTTTGTACAACTTTTCATTTTTTATTTTATTCATTTCATTTTTTTTATTTCCCTAGTCGTTATCATTTATCTCTGACTAGCATGGACCTTTCATACCCTTTGTCGGCAGTGTGTATCTGTGTTAAAACGTGATAGTATTAAATTGACCATGCATCTCGGATTACTCTAGATAGTTTCGATTTTTGACTTTCTATTCCCTTTTGAAAAAATGTCTAGGTTTTTAACATAATGTCCAAGATTGTCCCCTTTTCTAAAACTTTCGAACTTACGGTTATTATCCTGTGTCTGCATCGTTATGGCATCGTTGTTTCTACTTTTTTGTTATACTCTTTTATCAATAGTTTTTAACTGTTTAAATTCCAGGTGATAATTTTTTATATACATAACATTATCTATTAACATTATCTATGGCGCAGCATGGAGAAATCTGGTCCTTGCACTATAAAACCCCAAACACCTAACCAAGCCCAGATTGTCCCATTTTTATTTATATGTAAACAGTTTTCATGCAGAAGAAATTTGTCAAAAATATTAAACGTGTTGAATTTTAAAAAAGAAAATTTACTTCTGAAGAATTATCCTTCGCAATTTTTACTTTGTCTAGAATAAAGTGACACTCTATCTCTACTAATAATAATCTCTATCTGTACTAATAATAAAGGAGAATGTGTGTGTTAATTAGAATTTTGATTTAATTAAAACTGAAATGAACTTTTTATGTTTTTCCTTAATAGCTTCCGAAAATATCACAGCAAAAAATCATTTTTACACCATCTGAAAATGCAAAAAATTACCTTTTCAATTATATTAATTAAGTTGCTGTACAATTTTTTCTCTGATTTAAAATTCTTTTATAAATATCTTTATGCATAATTTACAACAATAATTTTCATTGCGGCAATGAAATTCAAACCTTCACTGTTTAAATAAACATTTAATTAATGGTAATTAAGCTAAGGTAATATTCTAACGAATTTTAATTTCTTTTTGAATTTCATCAATTTTTCTGGGAAATCTGTAAACAAAGTCCTTTAAGATAGTAAGTATGTAAGGAATTATATCCAGTAAACTGAATTTTTCTAATTTCTATGTCTTAATTCTTTTTCTCAGCATGTTTTAACCTGCTAACACGCTACTGGACGTTAAATGTGCCGCGCAATTTTAATCTTGAAAGCAAACACATATTTTGCCTCAGGAATAATAAAGTGAAGTTGGCGCCGAAAAAGTGTAGTTATATGTTAGATGGAACAGACAGTTACTTGACTCCATTAGGAACATTCATGTAGACCAGAGGTTCCCAAACTGTGGTACGCGTACCCCCAGGGGTACGCAAAGGACCAGTTGGGGGTACGCGAAATCAAAGTTGGTAATGGCGGAAACAAGAAAACATAAGAAATGAGAAATGTTGCAGAATTTTTTCCCCCAAGTTGATACTTGCTATTTCATAACTATACCACTTGGAAAAGTTGATTATTACTGAGTGGAATTTTTAGCCATCCTTATAAGGTAAGGCGAAATTATTAAAATATTGATTTCATTTGTTTTGGAGTTGAACTAATATTATTGTAAAAATGTAATAAAATGTAAAATAAAAAGTTAAGTTCAGCAAATGTTATTAATTCAAGTCATTTGACTCTTAAGCTGACCTAAGCCCTTAACATCATTGATAAAAATTTCTTTGCATAGATGGACAGATGGTTGATGGGGTGAGGTATGACAGCCCAGGTAGTACAACATACTGCCCGATATCGTACAATATTGTTCGATGCCATATGATATTGTATGATATTTTACAATATTGCGAATATTGTTCAATATCGTACAATATTGTTCGATGTCATATAATATTATATGATATTTTACAATGTTGCGAATATT
>BGPR01033068.1:0-17171 GCA_013235015.1 Araneus ventricosus | reverse complement strand
GGCAACTTTTAGTGGCCCTCCCATTGTCAAAGATGCCGCAATTGAAAACCTTTCAAAGAATCTCCGAATTATTATAAACGGAGGCATCACGTCTACTACTAGAAGTACTATTTCAAAGTATAAGGCGCACCTGTCCATAGAAAGAGCCACCGAAATACACAAGCTGGTGGACGCTCTCGAGAGCAGATTCCAGATGCAACAGGATAGCCAACTTAACATTCTCCCACCTGCGCCTAAAGACACAGCAGATATCGAGGTTGTTACGACAATTGACACAGCAACAATCGAAACCCAAACTGATCCAGAAGAAATGAAACTTACCTATGCTGAAGCAACAAACAAGCCAAATACATCCAAACCAAACACCTTACTCCTCTACCCAAACAAAGACTCAGAGGAAATGAATCTGGTCAAATTCCTCAAAATCGGCAGCGACTTTCAAATAAAAGATGTCAGAAAGTTGCAAACGGTCGACTGCCCAAGCCAACAAGACGTCGACAAAATTCTGGGACGTATCGGCAACAATCCTTCCCTCCAAGAAAAAATAAAGCCAATCAGAATCAAGAAACACCTCACTAAGTGCATAGTTTTTGGTCTCGAACCAGAATTCACGAAGGAACAAATGGAAGCATCTCTTTCACAGTCCTTCGGAGGTGTACACGAGGACCTCAAAGTCCTGTTCCCCATCAAAGGACGTACCGGTAAGACCCACTGGGTTTTTCCAAACACCAGTGTACATTTACAGGCAGCTAAGAAGACAAAAGCTAACCATAGACTGGGAAACTCATACAAACAAAGAATTCTTGAGTACCATAAAATATTTCAAATGCCAATCTTTGGAGCACACAGCCACCCACTGCACAGCAGGCAGGACTTTTTGTGACTTCTGCAGTGAGAATCACAGAATTTCAGATTGTATCAGCAGACTCCCCAGTTGCATCAATTGCAGAGTGCATAATTCAAATAACAAGACAAAGTACAGAACGTATCACGCCTCTATAGATCATTCTTGCCCAATCTACGCAGCCAAAATAAAGTCAATATCCAAGAATACAATTTATTAACATGCATAGATAAATAGACACCACAGGTTAACATTTTACTACAACACCCATCTCACCACCAGCATCCATCTAGATCAAAAACCACCAATAAGACAACTTTCTTACAAATTAATTTTAGAAAATCAAAAATAGCAACCTCAGCCTTGTTAGACGCCAGCAATTCCCACAATCCGTCTATCATCCTTGTCCAGGAACTATATATACTAGAAGGAAGAATAGCGGCTATCCCAAGATCCTGGAACCAGTGGTTCTATAAAACTAACAAGGCAGGAATTATTCCCTCGCCATCTTGCAATAAACCAGTATTCCTCTAATCAAAGGTTAACTCAACAGCACTCAAAATACAAACCGAACAAGGCCCACTGGCAGTTATCTCCGCCTACTCCTCTCCCTACAACAACATCATGGAAACACTTCAGGAACTCGACTGTATCCTCACAAATTTAGGTGATGGAAGGTTCTTGATCTACCCAGATTTAAATGCGTATAGCAGGGCCTGGGGCTATGATAACGAAGATACAAGAGGTGCGCAAGTGGAAGACTTTCTTCTAGCCCAACAATTTTGCCTTTTAAATGAAACAAACTCCCCTCACAAATTTGAACACTGCGGCAGAAAATGATGGCCGGAATTCTCTTTCATCAAAGGCAGGGACTTCACTAACTCCTGCAGATGGAAAGTTCTAGAAGATTACACCCATAGCGATCACAATTATATCCTCATAGAAGCCATTTTCTTGCAATCACACTAAAACTACACAAGATTCAAGACGGCCTAAGGAAGACTATAGAAGGATGCTACAACACCTAAGGCAGAGAGGAATTATTTCCGGAACACCTGCACCAAAAACAACAGAATCATATGCATTATAAATTGGTGGTCAAGAATAATCATCCTCCAGCGGAGCTCTTAAAGCAATTGGGAAATCCAAACAGTGGAGATACTAAATCATTCACCCTTAAAATACTTCAGGAACTTTACCCTCCATCCCAATCTGTTCCTCGACCCAACTAGCCAAGAAGGCAGCACAAGAGGGATGCCCCACATACATCCCAATGCTAAGAAATCATATCAAGAGTCTGCTTCAAAAAATCCAACATCCGCTAGCAAAGAGAATGGGACAATGGAGAAACATGCAGGAGTGTTTATAACGTTCTATCTAAAGTCAAGACAACTCCTACTCTATGGAAAAGGCCCGAAATAATGTTCGTCACGGGCCACGGCCCATATCTGACAAACCTTAAACTATTCAAAATCAGAAGCAGCGTTTCCTATGGCTGCGGAAACCACTTACAATATGCTACAAGCTGCCTGTTTACAACCTCATGCAACCTAACAAAACCGTCAGTTGACCTAGAACCACTTTGGTGGAGAAGAGTTATGAACACCAAAAATTCTAGAACTAAAATCAGAAAACTCATCCACTTCACCGTGGAAAACGGAACACTCTTTTTTTCCAAAAGCTGGTGACAACAACGAGCCACAGACTCAATTAACCTTAGGTACTCATCTTCTCTCTTCTTCCATACATCAGGCACCACCAACTCAATGTCAACAACACAAGAACTTCAAAGAACTAACAGTTATATTACTAACTGTTGTATTCCTTTGTTCTAAGTGTTCTCTTTTTTTCTTTCCTTATATATATAAAATGCATTTTTTTGCTCTGTTATTTTCAATAAAATTTCACGCATACACAACCAACCGACAGGGAGCCGTCCTGGCTCCAATTTCGGGGGTATGCTGTGGTGTTATGTTGTTTAAATGAATAGGATATACAAAAAGCCAAATAAAATTGACCTAGAATTAAAAATGTACATGCCATAAAAGGAGTAGATGCAAGCAGCACGGTAGAAGACACAAAACTGAATGGCTCGCGTCGTAAAGGAGACCGGATGTTTTCAAAGTATTATATTATGTGAATTAGCGCTAGAGCAATGAGTTGGGGAGAGTTCGATTAAGATTACAATGAATACAAAGAATACGATGAAATATATACAAAAATTAAAGAACGAAGAGAGAAGACAAAATATGAAAAAGAAAAATTATAAAATTAATGGAAAAAGTTTAAATTAAATCATTTTTTGAGAGCCGCTAGAATAAAATATTTTGTATTCCATTAATAAACGACTGAAAGATGCATTTTAGAAGTAACCACATTAGATCTGTCTGACTAGAGTGACCCTACCACAGTTTAAAACTGGTCCCATTCATCCAGCTTTCGTAACATTATCCAAAACCATGCTATTGAGAAATTAGTGCGAAAAATCATCCAAAACAACACAAAACATTGAATAAAAATTTTTCTAGAATAAATTTTAAAATTCGGGCTTCAAGGTGCATTGAGTCACCATTAAGAATATCTGTGTGCCAAATTTCAAGGTTATAAGTGCGATAGATTCGTCTGGACATCGCATGCAGGCACACACACACACACACACAAACATTGCCTTTTATAAGAATAGATTTCAGCAAGAGAAATACATGTATAGTATTGTACGCTGCATGATCTAATATATCTTTGCTGATTACTTGTTTTCAATTAATAGTTTAAAAATTTCACATACTTTTTAAAAGTAGGTATTACAAATTATAATTCTCTCTTTGCTTGTTTTCACCTACATAAATATTTCTCTTGTGCGGTTCCTAAAAACGTGTTATTTAGCTGTATGATTTGGGAGCATTTATAACAATTGATGGATCCCTTGATTTTCCATACCAAATGTAAACAAACGTGTACGATTTAGTTTGAGCCTTCTTTTTAATTACTAATATAATAGTCCAGATCTGTCTCTCACTGATCCGGTACCGCTCTGACGTCACCAACAATAAAATTCGCGTCTTAACACTGCGAGACGTTAAACAGCATTATTTCATTGTTAGAGCACCTAAATTTCAGTAATTTTAAATTTAGAAGAGTAATTGTCGTTCTAATTTCAAATTTAATAGCTCTAAAATAGTAAAATAAAATTTTCTATTGATGATATAAAATTTATCTCGCTATGATCAATAGTTCCCGAGAAATTTTAAATTATATTAATCATATATTTCAAATCAATTTCCGTTTTTCGATAGAAAGTAGTAAATCACATCAGTGGTATATCATGAGCGCGATATAGTTTGGACACCACGATGCCTCTGATTATTTATTTCAATCGTGATGATATAATTTGATAATATTTTTTGGAAACGTTTGACAAGCAGAAAAGTTCTTTGTTTTAATTAGAATTTCGTAAAAGAATTCCTTTGAAATTTTGACTTACGTTTGACAAGCTGAGAATTCTATGGTTATTGAATTATTATGTACACATTTTGTATATATTTCTTACTATAATTTAATACTTTACAATCATGAATTAATTTACTATA
Source organism: Araneus ventricosus (assembly GCA_013235015.1). Lineage (NCBI taxonomy): Eukaryota > Metazoa > Arthropoda > Arachnida > Araneae > Araneidae > Araneus > Araneus ventricosus. The sequence continues at coordinate 12,740 of BGPR01033068.1, read as the reverse complement.
TTTTTTACGATGAATACCGACGAAGAACATCGCAAAAAGACGGCGGTTGACAAAGGAAAGGAAAGCAAGAAGGTTAGCGAAGCAAAGCCAGGAATCTCTGGGCAGAATTCGTGCAGCAGATGCGGCTGCTTACAGAAGACTCATCGAAGCCGAAACTCCATCACAAGCTGTCATAAAACATATGTTTATTTTATTTGTCTTCAATCAATGTTAAACATTTCTCTCGCATATATATGGTACTTTTCCTTTAGCCGGGCGCAAGCGAAAAATCGCCAAATAATGTCGAATTCCGCCAAATTTCTTACAACCATTGTCTTGGCGACTTGGCTCGCGTTTGGTTCACAATTGGCGATATTTGCGCCAAATCGCTTCGCTTGGCGACTTGACTCACGTTTGGTTCACAATTGGCGACATTTGCGCCAGGCTAACGGAATATCGCTTCGCTTCTTGGCGACTTGGCTGTTCACAATTGACGACATTTACACCCGGCTAACGGAAAATCGCTTCGCTCTTGGCGACTTGGCTCGCGTTTGGTTCACAATTGGCGACATTTGCGCTCGGCTAAGAGAAAAGTACCATATATCTATTTAAACAAGTCAAATTTGACGAGAAATCTCTCGAATGAAGAGGCAGTTTGCACCTGTCACACCATGACGGGTGATTTTGCAGTGATTTATTAGTGAATCCGAACAGTACTGTTAAATATTATCAAAACAGTGAAGAGAGACGAATTCAACGTAAAAATGAGTCAATTGACGAAAGTTAAAAAAAGGTGTCCAGGAAGAAGAAAAAATAATTTATTTCAACATGCTCAGCTTACTGTTTTTAAAAATTAAATTCGGTGGGGTCGCCAAAAGGGAATTTCTTTCGGACTATTATTCGCCAAATGGGGTAATCCTGAAACTTTTTCCTTTTTGGCGATTATTTTAAAGGTTGGCGCGATTAAGAAGAGTTTCGCAAAGAAACCTCACCGCGTGCTTAAATCTTACCGATTTGTTTTTAGGATTCTCTTTAATATATATATCTTGAACCTTCTATTCACCATTTTTTTTGCACTTTTACAGTTTTCTTTGTTAGTTTCAGTTGAATTTTTAATTTGTCTGTTTGCAAACTGAAACTAAATTTTTAGGCCTTGAAAAAGACTTTCTTCAAGGCCAACAAATTTATTCTGTGCTAATTTAAGTTTAAGCAACAGACGAGAAGCGTTAAGCTTATTGTCTGATGCTTTAACTTAAATAATTTTTAACTTTTTAAACTTAAATAATTTTTAATTTTTTTAATAATATAAAGGATTTTTGGTAGGATGCGTAGTGTCCACAACGTAGAGAGCGAAGACAGCAGAGTTTGCATAGCAAACTTGGGAGGACTGCTACGCAGTCCTTCTGGGGGTTGGCGAGCGTTATCAAACACTTGACCTATTTTGACGATTTTCATTTCAGATGAAAGCTTGTGACCCTTGGATATGTCATCAGTGGTCATCTGCCCTCCCCCCTGTATTTTCGAGAGAAGTCGGAAAAATTTCGCTGTACATTTCCTACGGAGAAATACCTTGACAGAGTCTCCTAGGCCAACCACTGAACCGATTTCAACTATTTTTATCTTATGCGAAAGCTTATGATCCCTAGATATGTCATCAATGGTCATCTACCGCCCACCACCCTCCATTTTCGAGATATATAACAAAATAAAACTTTGGAAGAGTCCCTCAGCCTCTACAACCGCCAATATACCAATTTATTTCACCAAGTAGCAAGCATAACCGTAAACTATTAATATTACGGAAGAACAGCTGGTCGCCGATAAAAATGCTTCCTTTTTAATTATTTATTTCTTTTCATTTTTATAAAAAAAAACCCAGCAAAAATTTCGTGAATTCAGTCTTTATAAGAAAAAAAAATAATTTTAAAACGTTTCGATAACTTCAATATAAATACTATGAGGAAAAAGGACATGCATGCTAAAGTGGAAATTTATGTAATACTTGCCGCCTTCGGCGACCAGCTTCAATTGAATCTTACATCATTTTATATTCATGGTTTCCTTGAAAACGTAAGCAGATTGTAGTAGATATTTAACCCTTGTATTATTAGTGGCCTTGCACCTGTTCTTTTCATTGTCTACATAAATGTCCCTAAAGGAGTCAAATGACTGACCATGCTATGTAACATCTAAATGCAAGTTGTCAGCGCCATCTTCACTTTCCTATTCCTCTTCCAAAATATGCATTCGATTTCAACATTAAAATGGTACAACACATTTTATGACCAACCGCATGTTTACTGAATTAAAACTTGCTGAAAAAAAATAAAACCATAGAAACCATAATCATTTAGCTTACTGGATATATATCTTCATACACCTAAAATCTCAGAGAGCTTGGTTTACAGATTCTACCAAAAATAATTGATGAAATAAAATATGAAAGAAAAATGCATTAGAATATTACCTTAGCTTTCAATAATGAAAGATAAACACGCAATTAAATATTTATTTAAACAATGCAAATGGTTTGAAATGCGTTGCAACAATGTAAAGTATTGTTGTAAATTATGCCAAAAATATATTTAAAAGGTTATTAAAATTAGAGAAAAAATTGTCCGGCAACTTAAGTGATATCATTGAAAAGGTTATTTTTTCACTTTGAGATGGCGTAAAAATGAGTTTTGTGCTGTAATATTTTCGGAAGTTATTAAGGAAAAACGCAAAAATTTCGCTTGATTTGTAATTAATTAGAATTGTAACTAAAATTTCAAAAAGAAAAAACGGCTCCGAGGTGCACATCTACAGTATCCGAAGTAGATCTGTGTCAATTTTGGTAGCTCTATGTTCTACGGTCTGTTCTGTACACCGCCAACACACACAGACAGACTTTCTCTTTTATTATTAGTGGAGATTCGTTCATTCTATGAAGAACTGCTATTGATGTTTTCTCAGTTATTAAATAACTGCCACGAGTTCGTTAATGAGAAGCCGCCAAGTAAGTAAACGGGATCTCGCTTCCTTGGGGGCACAATAATAGTGTGGGGCTGAGTTGCCTCCACTCCGATGACAGGACGTACCTCCTTCGGGAAGTGTTGGGCCGCGGCCGGTGCTGACTATTAGGACTCTGACGTTAGTTCCGACTGATGTCGTGATGCCGGTTTTTCAACGACTCCAGATGCTTAGGCAGGATGGGGGCAACTCTTTTGTGATTAATTAGTAAGTGATATAAACACGTATCTGTTATATTCTTCCTTTTTAATTTCTTGTATCAATAGTTTACATAGAGAAAGTATTTTGATCGTCAAAAAATTCGATCTCGAGTTTTTGCTTTCCTCCATGTCTTGATTCATAAGTCTAAGAAACATCTCATTATAGGAATTATGTTTGTCTGTGGACACAATAACTCAACAGAGGAACCGGCATCGAAATTGTAGATCTGTGTTGAATTTTTGGCGAAAGCTAGCAGTGGAATTTCTGCCTGTCTGTCCGTTGTATGCATGGAGACGATAACACAAAAAGGCAACAAGCTAAATGTGTGAAATATGGTAAGAAATTTTACCTCTCGAAATATAGATCTGTGTCAAACTTTAGACCAAATCCATTTGCAGGTCGACTGTCTGTCGGTCTATTCGTTTGCATGCCAACACGGTGCTTAGAAACACAGCCAACTGCATTAGGAATGGCGGTTATTGCGAAAATAACCAATTTTTGGTTAAGGTTTTTTTTCACCTCCGGTTTAAGCTGGCGGTTATAACCTCTCAAAATAACCGGTTTTTTTTGGTATTTTTTTAAACAGTCTCCGGTACTTTTCCGTTAGCGGGGCGCAAGCGAAAAATCGCCAAATAATGCAGAATTCCGCCAAATTTTGGCGACATTTGCGCCCGGCTACTTGGCTCGCGTTTATTCACAACTGGCGACATTCGCGCCCGGCAACTTGGCTCGCGTTTGGTTCACAATTGGCGACATTTGCGCCCGGCTATCGGAAAATTACCCAGTCTCCGTTTATAGACAAAATTTTTTATTAATATTGATTTTACATAAAATCAATTCAGTGGCCAATATTTATCTGTTCATAAAGACTCTCTCAGTAATCCGCCAAACAATAGACGCCTTGAGGACGCGGTTGTCGTTGATTGGCCTAAGGTGATGAAATTCAAAGCTTCATAACTAGGTGAATTTTAATCTAATCAGCCTAAAATCGAGAATATCTTCCAATACGGTTCTGACGTAAACTTTCGTCTCTCCATAGTGGTCTAATGGGATGGTGGGAAATGAAAAAAATATAATGCTTTTCGGGGTAAAGTTAAACGTTTATAGCTCCGCAAACAAATAACATAGAGAGTTGTTTTTAGTTTCCGTTAACAGAGAAAGGTGGAAATTGAAGATTGAAAGAATAATTTTAGAATTGGAATTACGGTATCGTCACAGTGGAGTTTCAAAGTTGGTGAAAATCACGAAGAATTTTTATGACGTTAAAGCGACCAATGCGCGAGCACGCAGAGTGTTCGAGTTCATTAGGCAATTCATTCCTCGGACCTAAGGTGACGCGGAATATTACTCCACAATTGTTGAATTACATTTGCCATTTCTCGTACCATCGTCCGATTTTGCATAAGACTGTTACTAACAGAAATTGTATCCAATATTAATAGCATGAATAAATAATATTACATTTGGAAACAAGAATTTCTTTTCGTGAAAATAACCCAACTAGAATCACGAATCAGTCGTATAAATTGAGACTTACAAAGAGCTACTCCAGTCACACAATCTGAGATACACAAAGAGTTATGTTATTCATATAGAGCTACTTTAGTCACAGTTGGGTAAGGTAAGTAAGTTTACGCCCCTCAATCCCAGCGGCCGTTTCGCAGAGACAGCCTCCCGTCGAATTTTTTTTTATCCGGTTAATGGATTAAAAAAAATAACCAGTTATAATCGCGACAAGAAATAATCGAAGAAACCGGTTAACCGAAACAAAAAAAAAACGGTTTTCGGTTGAAACCGGTAGGTTTTTCCCACCCCTAAGCTACATAATTGAAATTTAGCATGTGGCCTTGACACCTGAATTCTATAACCGAATCACATTGTTGACCCAATTGCGCAGAGGAAAAAGGTACAAAAGGCATTCTCTATTTTCTTCACTATACTGATAATAAAGCGCGCCATACATAAACACTCCCGCTCATCTAATGCGGTGATAACAAATTCTTCAAATGTAGTAGGCTCGATTAGTCGAAAAGTACGTGGGCTGTTCCCATCGTAGGAAAAAGGTACTTACGTATTAACGCCACCGCAGCTAGAGATTGGCGGTAATGCGCCAATAAAGAGATTGGCGACACTTAAAAACCGCCAAATCTGTAGCTGCGTTGGCGTTAATACGTAAGTACAAAAACCGCCAAATTGGCGGCACTTAAAAACCGCCAAATCTGTAGCTGCGTTGGCGTTAATACGTAAGTACCGAAAATTTTAAGCATGTGATGACACTAATTTATTTTATTGTGCAAAAATATCTTCTAAAAATATAATAAAATCTATAAAGTGTTCTCAATTAAAATTCGGCGATTCAGGAAGCTCTAGAGCTGGTTCTAGGGGCCCACACAAAAAAAAACTTCAAAAAAAACACTTGCATTAAAGCGGCATTTTGAACGAAAGAATATTAAAGTTCAGAGCTCAATTTCAGCAGTGTTTTTAGTTACACTAAAATATAAATAAATAAATCTGAAATTAACTATTCAATTTTGCTTCAGCAATAAAAAAACTCCAAAAATCGCCTTAGATAATACCGCAACTACTCTTTCGAAGAATATTTTAAATATTTTCTTCTTTTCTGTTTCTCTCCTTATATTTATTTATTTGTTTTTCGGTTTTCACAGAGGGCATCGCTTATGCTTCATTCTAGTGAAATGTTTCGTCTGGGGCCATAGAACCCTGTATTTTGCATGAAAGATCTGCACGATAATATGTTTTTTTCTTCTGGAACAAAAACAGTATGCTAAGCAAGTTTATATCCAACCAAATATTTCTATAAATTAAAACAGACCTGCGAATTTAATTAAATATTCGTAAATGACACAATTATCGATACAAACGGTCTGGGGGAAAAATTATTGGTTTCTTCGCAGAAACTATAGAGAGATATCTCTCGGTCCATAACCCGGAAACTGGATATAGGCCAACGTTTCATTACTTTAATAGCCCAATTTAGAAAGCGTTGAATCGACACATCCCATTAATACGGCGAATTTTATTTTTAAGCGACTTTGCTACATTTGTGGAGTTTCAATTCAAATTCTTTTTGTTTAATGTGCCACGCATTTTAATTTTGAATTAAAATGCATATTTTGCATGAGAAATGAGACAGTAAAGTTGGAGCCGACAGCGTGTAATTTGATGTTGCATGACACGGACGGCTACTTGACTCCATTAGGGATGTTTATGTAGACATATAGCCATATCACAGAACAGGTGAAAGGCTCCTACAGAAGTCGAATTAAATATCTACCATAATATAAGGATTTAATTACTTTTTAAAAGGAACCATTACGAAAAAGAGATTCAATTGAAATGATATACCAAACGAAAAAGTTGGTTACTGAAGTTCGCTATTCATAAATAAAATTCAACAGACTTAGACTTTATTCTGAAACTATAAAAGATTTAAAATTAGAAGATTATGAGCTAAAATCAGTGAGAAAAATTCAAAACTAAATTTGGAATTTGTGTTATTGCTAAATTAGAAAAAGAATCCCCAAAAATTATACAAATTTGCAAATCTTTCAGCGTAATAAATTTATAGCAGAAATAAAAGAGAAATTGATTTCAATATTATTATTGTGAAAAAATCCAATCCTTTTTAACTTTTATAGGACTTTTTTACTTTCTTTCATGGCGTTTGTTTCTGATTGATTCTTGGGAATATAAGACCGAACAGGAATTTTATCAGTACTAATATCAACTCCCGTTTCAGTAATGAATATAGAAAACAATGCAAAACACTGGAAACAATGTTAACATTGTTGAAAGATGAATTGAAGCTCATAACAACAAAACATTTTTAGCTGAGGATTATGATTTGTTTCATAACAATGCTCAAGACAACGATTGTTAGTTCTCTCAGTCCTAATAAAACTTTGTCTACGTTGAAGAGCTGACTTCTTTGCAGATCAAGAGGAAGTTCGAGCGGATCAAGAGGAAGCAGCCTACCTGGGCAATCACCGGGTAAGTCCCTTTTTCTCTTTTGGCTTAAGGTATCCATCCGACTATGATCGGAGACATTTTTTTGAAAAATAACTTATATACAGTTAACTCTCGATATCTCGAAATCGAAGGGACCCGGGAAAAAATTCGAGATAGCGAGTTTTCGAGATAACGAGGTTACCCTCCCAAGCATTGAAAATTACACATAATTACAAGGTAAGGAATATATTGTAAAATATTTTTGCTAGATAGAGTTAAATGTCTGAATACAGCAATAATTCCCATATTAATTCATAACAGTGATATTAATTTACACAGAAGTATAAAATTTTTAAAACAGAATGTATTTGTAATAAATTACTACTACTTATAGAATTTCTTTAAAATGTTCAGCATAGTGACCTGGCGACACGTCTTTTCAAATTACTTTTCTACTAAGTTTTCAATCCAAAAAATAGCTTTTTTATATCCTCTGATCTAGAGGTTGCAGCTTGGAAGGGAAGTCGTGTTAGGTGGGAGGAAAACCACCTTTACTGCGTTCATTTCAAGGATAAGTATAATCACCTGTTACATAAACACAACAGCTAATAGGCTTGCCTAACGAATTGGTGAGAATGACACTCATTGCAGCCGATACTATGCGACCTTCAATATCCAATTGGGTGTAAAAGGAGTGGCATTGTCCCTTTTGCATCAAATTCTGGGAAGCATCCCCTACGTGAAATCTTCATGAAGGTCATAATGTGACTAAACAGCGATTTTCAAGGAAAAAAATATTTTTGGCTTCGAAAAAAATTCGACATATCAAGGTTTTGAGTGAAAACTCTTCGAGATAGGAATTGAAATTAACATTAGGAGAAGTATGAAATTTCAAGGGGGAAAATATTTTTTCGAGATATCAAGGTTTTCGAGATATCGAAGTTCGAGATATCGAGAGTTCACTGTATATATATTTTAATGTTATTTTTTACCTGCATATGTTTTAAAACTATGAAAATATTGTAAAATTAATTACTTCAAAATAATATTTCAAAATAATTCTTTCAAAATAATATTTTTTTAAAAAACTGAGACATTTGAAGAAAAATGACTGAAATATTTTCCTTACGCTAACAGCCATAGAAAAAATAATATTCTAAACATACATAAATCCTTGAGTGGATTTTTATGACAGTTATCTGTATTATGCTCTAAAATCTTTCTTGTACTTCAAAACAGTTTTGAGATAGGGGAAGGTGGTGTACCTTGGTGTACATAAGTGTACCTTGAACCTATGCCGATTTTAGCGCCATCTGTATAGATGTATAGAAAATGTTATATGTATTTTGTACACTTGCCACCAGAGGTCTCAGTGTACCTGAACTTATTTGTCAAGGTGCTCATTTGAATAAATGAATCCTGAAAAAGGAAATTGACCCATCAAAAGTAATTTTTTTCCTGTTGAATTTTGTGTTAATAGTTCCTAAACATACATAAATTACTTTATAGTAAAATGCCTAACTTATAAAGCACAGTTTTAGCTATAATAACATGTGTTAGAAATTATGTTAAGTCTAACCTCAATTTAGTAGTCAGCCATTTTCCATGAAATGGCCAAGTGGTGTACCTTGGACCATGCCCAAGTGGTGTACCTTGGTGCATGACGACTGCATGGTCTACCACTTATGTTGTGGAAAAATGTGATGTAATGTGGAAGTTACCACATCCCGTGTTGACTGGAGGATCTGAAAGGCAGCTTCGGAAATTAACATTTGGAAATGACTTGTCTAATTACAATGTTGGTTAAGCCTACTCATAGGAATGAAACTGTTGCTGTAATAATTTTACATTCGGTCTAATCTAAGATCTCATTAAGTAAAAGTGCTCATTAACATTTTTCTGTAGCGAAAATACCAATAAATGTTTATGTTCAAACTATTCGGTTAGAGTTTTTAAATCTTGAAATAGCTGGTCCAAGGTACACTACCCATGGTGTACCTTGGTCCTATTTGCACTTTTTTTTAAATTGTAAATTATGCACTGAAATACTTTTTTTAAAAATCTACAAAAAATATATGTTGTGTATAAAGACCTAAAATAGGAAAGAAAAATTGTTTTGTTACCTTTCTTTTAGTAATTACCCAATTAAAAATTAAAAAGTAAAAATGGGACCTAGGTACACCACCTTCCCCTATAGCTGAACATAGTTACTAATCTGGTAATTTTCCATAAAAAAATTATTTTCCTTTATTATTTAAGCGCTTAAAAATAATACTTGATTTTAAAATTGACCTTAGTTTTTAGAGGACCACATCAAGCATATTACAGAAAATAATCTCAGAAAATTCCATATCAATACTTGAATAACTGTTTGAGAAATCATTGTAACGGTCGACAGTTTTCCTCAGAAGTATCATTTCTCAGAAAACACATTTAGAGTTTTTATGCAACATAAAATAATGCTTCCAGTTCGGTAATAAAACAGATGTAACTCCATTTGTAATTCACGTAGAGTAAAAAGTGAGACAGTTTCAGAAAGCTGATTAAACAGGCTACAAAATTAAATCATAAAAATGTTTCTGATAATTTCATCAAAAACGACGATTTTAAACAAGTCGGATACCTTAAGCAAAGGCAGGGTTCTGCATATCTCCACAAAGTGGTATTCGGATTACTATGGGCGGCACCTGTCACTTTCTCCGAAAGAGGATTCCTTCACCTTCCTACCAGGTTTTGCCGCGGCACTTGATACCTTGAGGCATACGTTGGGGCACTGTTTTTTACTTTCTGGTACAAAGAGAAAGTATTGTAATCGTCAAAAAATTCGAACTCGAGATTTTGACGAATCTCCACGTTTTAGATCTCCCTGAGTCCGAAAAACACAATTTTGGAATCATGTCTGTCTGTGTGTGTGTGTCTGTGTGTGTGTCTGTCTGTGAACACGATAACTCAAAAACTATTAAAGCTACGGGGATGAAATTTGGTATGTGGTCTTTGAACATAATTTGTAGGTTTCTGTCAAATTTTGGACAAAATCCGTCAACGGGAAGTCTGTCTATTGTATGTCCGCGGTCATGTGAAAGCTATAACTCAAAAACGTGAATAGGTAAATGGATAAAATTTGGTACACAGTTTTATCGTTATGAATGTAGGTCCGTATAAAAGTTTGGACCAAATCCGTCAAAAAGAGGCGTTCAAATTGCATATTCAATTTCTTTTAATCCGATTCTCATGCACATGCGTATTGGTAGCAATCTGTTGTTGTTGTAAATTTTATTTACAACAATAAATAATGTTTTCAAGCATCAATTGTTAACAATTTTTTTATTGTTGTAAATCAAACCTATCTCATTATTTCAGCAAATCTTTTATTCACGCGCTTTTGCAATTGTTACGGTTGTGGTAGTATAAATTGTTTTCGTGGAAATTCAATTCCAAAGCAGAATTTTCGCTTTAGTAGTCATTGCATTGCCTATTTCATCGCGCATGTTTCAAAGTAATATTTTTTTGAAACGTGGCAACAGATACTTGATTTCAGGTTTGTTTCTTTTTTGTTTTACTTTCTCGTATACGAAGTATACAAAGAGAAGGTATTGTAATCGTCAAAAAAATTCGAACTCGAGATTTTGACGAATCTCCACTTAGAAAGTATACGAGAAAGTTTAGGGGAGACCGCTGGTTTGACCTAGCACCCGAGTAGTGAGCTGGAGTATATAGCTCAGAAGCACTTACTCTGCTCTGATATGGACTTTTAGAGGAGCCATGATTTTAGATCAGGTGAGGCATGAATTCAAAAAACCTATTTGTTTTTAAAATTTTTAATATTTTTTAAAAAATATAACGAAAAAAAAGCAGCCCAAGTCGATTTCCCTGTTTTCGCGACCGAAATTCATAAACCGTTGAAAGAAAGTGTCAGATGATGACTTTAGAAGCATATGCATTTTCAATGGTAATTTTATGTTATTAATTGCTAATTATATCTCAGATGTAAATAGCACAGGTGACTGAGTCCTGTTTCAAAGAAATAAAAAATTTTCTGTCTCTTTCGGCACAAATTGTAAATTCCTACCATAGTTTAATCATAATTTAAGCTTTTGTCTTAAGTAGAAATGTTTATCTAAAGCCTAAACAACCATCTTCTGCACCTAATATTGTATGCTACGCGTCTAACTAACAATGCTTGACAGCTCGAACAACTTAAATTCAGAAATACACAAGATGGTTATCAAAGTTTGAGTAGAGTTGTAAAGCCTCGCACTTCGTATCACGAGACTGACTGGTAAATTTAAACATTATTTATATAGATAGCCTTCTTTTCACTAAATTTCTTAGAATAAATATCGTAACTTTTCACTAAGTTACGACAAAGATGCATCTGACGACAACAAAAGCAGGAGAAATCCTACAATCCTTTGTATCCAATCAAGTAATGTTGTAGTATACGAAAGAGATAGATGCATATGAATATCAAATTCTTGAATATACATCATTCATATACATCATCGTCTTACGTATACTATAGTCAATACCATAGTATACAGACAGATATAAATAAATAATATATATGCACGAAAAGATTAGTATTTTAGATTATTGTTTAATCTCACATACTATCGTATTTATAACAGCAGATGATTAACAACATATTAAATACTCAGACATGAAAATTATGAACTGAAAAAATCAACTAGAGGTAGATACTCTGCTTATTATCAGAAAAACGAGTCCCTACTTGTAGGGCTAGTAAGAGAAAAGCTGGAATTCTACTGCAGGTTGATGGCGCCTTCTTATTCTAGCATGTTTTATCCCTCAGTACATCTGATGTTAATTATTCATTTAAATCTAAATGTATGTAAATAAAGTATTTTAAATTTCTAAGTTAACTATATATCTTAGTTAGATTAACTGTCGTAACATAGCACTAATTTACGACAATGTACCATCTGTCGATATCCAAATAGGAAGAAATCCCACAATTCTTTGTCTCTAATGAAGTAATGATGTTGTATACGTCAGTGTAGGATATATATGCCAGACAAAGATAGTCTTTTAGATAATTGTCTAACCTTTACCTCAGCAGACAATTAACAGCAACTAAAATACTCAGAAATGAAAATTATGAATAGAAAAAAATCAACTGAAGGTAGAAATTCTACTTAGTATCCGAAAAATGTGTCCCTACTTGTAGGGCTAATTAGAAAAAAGGTGGAATTCTACCGCAGGTTGATGACGCCCAATGATTATTCTATTTTCTCCCCTCAGTATATCTTGTGCTAATATTCGTGTACATCATGTTGTATATAAATAATGTATTCTACATTTCTGAATGAAATTAATTTATTACTTAGAATAACTCTCGTAACGTTTCAGTAAGTTACGAAGGCGATACATATAGGATGGCCAAAAATGAAACCCCTCAATCATTGGTGACCAATGAATAAATGTTGATGTATACGTAAGTGAATTATGTATCCAAATGATATATGCAAATAAATAATAGTTTTTAGATTATTGTCTAACCTTTACCACAATAGGCGATTAACAACATCTTAAATACTCAGAAATGAAAATTATGAAAT
>BGPR01033067.1:0-17171 GCA_013235015.1 Araneus ventricosus | reverse complement strand
TGTTCAAGAATTAAAAAAAAGAAAGAAAGCCTAATGGCATTTTTGCGGCTCCACTTCAGATAGTGACCTACGTTTTAAGAAATCCTGTTACCGGAGATCTACGACGGGCTAACATGTGTGCTATTCTTTTCTTGCCATTTCTGAAATGATATCTGTCAAGAGAATTCGCATTAACAGCAGAGTAACTGATTATGTTACCACACAATCCTTTCCAGAATTTTGGGTTCATAGTATTGAATGTTAATGTAAAAAAGGCATATTTTACTTTAAAATTCTCGAAAATATAGACAGAAACCGTATAGAAAATTAAGTATACATAGGATTACTATACGTCCGGATTTCGTCGGGACAGTCAGGATTTCAAGCTCACGTACGGACTAGTGTCCGGATTTTCAAAACATTCGGACTTACGCCAGTGAATACTGAAAATCTGTTGTATTAAAAAAAACTCAAATCATTTCGCCAATGAATGGAAATTCTTTGTTTACACTGTTCACATCCATTGTTGATGAAAAACTGGATGAGTCTACTTATCAAGACCCAGTTCAAACTGAAAATTAAAAGTTTTGGCAGTTATGTTTTTATTCTATTTTTCATTAATATAATTTTTATTTACCGAAAATTAATAAAAAATGCATTTTGACGGCTTAATTTTTTTTACTTCCTCAAACTCTGTGCTAGTGCTATGAAAGAGGATCTCTTGTAGCTATTTTTCAGAAATTTTTTACTATTTTTGACCTCCTCCAAGATTCTTCGACCCTCCCGGTACGTCAGATTTCAACTAAAAAAATTATGGTAACCCTAAGTATACAGTATAGTTATTATAATAAATAAAATAATTATTATAATAATAAATTTCATATAATCGAGCTAATATTCCAAAACTTTTTTGTGAAATTCATCCATTCTTTTAATTCAAAATTCAAAGTCAGTAATATGGTGTCTGTTTTATAAGAGAAAACACCAGATTTACAATATATCATCAAAGCTATCCGGACAATTTCGAATTTACATATTTTTTGAATTCCTCCAGAAAGGCTCGAGGAACAACACTTGAACTTCGAACATTGATGAATAGGCTTGAACTCACATTTTACAGTGAAAATTCGGTAACGAAGGCAATGAGAGGTCGGAACCCCTTCATTGCCTATGAAAGAGGAAAAGAGAGATGAATCTATGAGAGAGGGAAAATGATGAAGATGAAAAGCAATTTCAGCTCACCCCGTTTCACAGCAAGCTGATAATTATTTGCAAATTTCATCAATGGTCATGCTTAATATACTCATCTCTACCGTGCATTTTCGTAAAAATAGCACGTACTTATATTCTGGAAAATATAAAAGTTTTCTTTAAAAATCCAAATTTTTCTGCGTGTTTTTTTTTGTTCACAAAAAGCAGGGTTTTCAACCGAATTATACGAGACTCGACAGAATACTCAACAATATACATTGTGTTGCAATTTAAAGTAAATACTTTGAATATTTGTAATAAAAATTTTTTACTGAGAATATGCAAGACATATCGCAATTTTTCTTTCACAACTTCAAAGCCAGATATATAATGCAACTTAGATTAAAATTCCAGTTGAATACCATTAAGATTTAGAAAGATATCGGCATTGTTTCTCTTTCTCTAAGAGAGAAAAAATGACGAGGGGTTTTTCATAAAATTGTTTTTTTAAAACTAGAATGTTCGAATAATTTTATAGAATTTTATAAGGATTAAATATGCTGTTGTAAATAATTATGCCAGGCATACTTATAAATAGAATACATAATTTCAAATACAGTTCGATTATTACTATTCGAAGATTCAAGTTTTAAAATATCAATTCAAAAATATTAATATCAAGTTTTTTGTAACTGCAATTTCTTAAAAGTTAGGAGCTGAAAAGTGATTTTTCAATTCCTTACTTCGACTTCTTTTTAACTTAAGTTTGGGCCACATTGTTGAAAAGTCCTCGTCAGTTACATTCTTATATATATATATATATATATATATATATATATATATAATGATTTAACTTTTTAATCTTTTTGAAATTAAATCCTTTTTAACGCCACCGAATTTATAAGTATAAACGAATTACTTCTACTTCACTCTTAAAGAACCGCACTTTTACTTTAGCTTCCAGAGTTCTTCTTAACTTCCAACTTTCTTTCTGATGGAATGCTTTGCTGATTTTAATTTGCTAATACGCGTTTTTAGAGAGCTTTACGATTATGTCCGACTCAGGCGTACTCTCTTAGGCGAAATAATTTAAGGAAACAAAGAGGTCCGAAACCAATTTATAGAGTCAAAATAGATAGAAAATATTGGAATAAAGCATAAGCAGAGCGCTAATAAGCTGCTACAATAGTCAAGCAAGTATTTTATGTGTTACATTATAAAAAATAGCACATAAATACAAAAATTGATAAATTATAAAAAAAAACTGAAAATTATAAATATACTAAAAAATTACAAAAATAACGGTTTTAAGATGAGTTAAATATAGAATACAGTGCTGTGAATATTATTAACAATTTTCCTATCTTAACCTTTAGATAATAAGTAGTCAATATCAAATATTCTCTTAATTTTTAACCAGCGTAACAGATTTCCTCTCCTTTTAATGATGCTCTGACCGCCCGAAACCTACAAAACGGTTAAAAAGGAGATATAGATGAGGATACGGGAGAGTGCTTTCCCCTCCCTTAATCAATAGTTGATATGATTATCTTTTTCGACCGCCTCTTAGGCTATATATATATATATATATATATATATATATATAAGGTTTGTCTTCCCTTTTTAGCACTGAAACTAGTTAACACACTTGAAGAGACACAATAGAACAGATGAGTAAAATTATCTACAAAGTGATTAAAGCCCCCTTAAATCCGCAATGCGGAGGAAATGAAACACTAATGCCATAATCTTATCAGTTGTTAATGTAGATTGAAAAATTCAGTTGATGCAGCACATTTAAGTACCGTAATTGAATAGGTTATATCTTGTGTATCCACGAAGTCAGTTGAGGTTCTTCAAAAGCATCTGAAGTAAAAAATTAAGACCACTAAAGCTAAAACAAAAGAATAGCCACAATTAGTAAAATTTAGCACTGTGTGACAAGAAAAACAAAGCGTTTGCTTTCAATGGGCGAACAAGGTCTTATATTTAGATGATATTCTTTGAATCATGTCCGCTGATAATAGAAAAATATTGGATGAAATTTCAAATTTTCTGTAAATTAAAAATAGACAAATAATGTAAAAAAAATCCTTCGGTAAGTTCCCAATATAATATTTTAAGACAAAGGTCAACTTTGCAAAACGCTTAAGTTAAAGACTACGGAAAAAATTATCAAAAGTTTTTGGTCATTTATTAGTTTCCATTGAAATATATGTATGTATATGGACATAGTGTACCAATACAGATGCTTCTCCGATCTGGCCGAAGCGGTATGGAATTTTGTAAACGTAGCCCATTCAGCACTAATGCAGCCAACTCTTTTTCCAAAACCACTGAAATGTTCGTGTAGGTCTGAGTTTTCCCCACCACTCCATAACAAATAAAACAATTATAACAGAGCAAATAAAACAAAATGAACGCAGGAAGAGCTCCATTCCAACTCAGGATGTCAAATGTGAAGACACGAGCTTTTTAGGGATGTAAATAGCGCCCTTTTTGAAAGGCGATTAAAATACTAAGTCAGAAATATCTTTTTGAAGCCAGCTTTTTGGTCAATCGTCTATTTCTTTTCCCAAAATTTTGCATTTTAATAAAATGTGTTCAATACTCTCAAGTTGTTAACCATATGGACAGCCTCCTTCTTTGCCGAATAGTCTCTCTTGATGCTCACCAAACACTCCGTGACTTGTCAACACTTGGTTGTAGTAGAAGTCACCGTATAGTCTATCAAATTTAACTTATTTGAAAAATTTCTTAGTCCATGATCCCGTTGCGGAATGACTCCATCTTTCTTGCCATTTCGTAGCAAGTAGCACCTTGCCCCTATAACCTAACTTGAGTTTCTGACGGACCAAATTCAGTGTCTATTTGATCTCTACTTGCGGCAAGCTTAGCAAGTGCATCTGCTCTCTCATTTTCTACAGTTCCATTGTGAGCCCTGACCCACTGCAATTGGATTTTGGTTAACTTTAATTTCTTTTTAATTTCGATTATAATCCTCCTTTTCTCCTCAGTTGATTCAATACTGATCTTGAGTCAGTAATAACTTTAGAATTTCGAATATTTTTATATATACAGTAGTCAATTGCCTTACTAATTGCCATTACTTCGGCCATGAAAACTGTTTTGGTTTCACAATCTTATTAAGCAAGAATCGGTATCTGTTCCATTATAATAATGTACATATGCCGCGCCTACTTTATTATCGATCTTTGATCCATCTTCATAGATTTCATGGTCAGTGCTCGATGTTTCAAAATAGATCCATCCAATACTCATGGTTCCCCATGGATTCATCAATTCTTCACAGTCAAAATTTTGAAATCTCTCATATATTAATTCTTTTTTATAATTCTGATCTGTTTCGCATCTTCAATTTCTAATTCAATTTTCAAGTCTAGTGGTGCACAGCCAGATAAAACTTGCATTTCCTCATTTGAGACGGTATTGTTGACGGTGTCCATTTAAATGGAAAATGCTTTTTTAAATATGCTTTAATTTCAATATTATAAAAACAATTACCAAAATCAATCAAAAACAGCTTTTCGAATCTTACAAATTTATTTAAAAAAATTGAAACCAAATGGGATTAAAAGGATGGATTGATTAAGGTACAATTAACCTATTACAAAAATAGAATAGTTGAAACGTTATACATTCTATTAGAGCGATGAACTCAACCTTTGGTGGAACTGCCTTTTGTTCTACCTGTGCTCTTCCTCTGAATTTTATTTAACTTGTAAATTTTAAACGGAATTAAATTTTTACAGCAGTTTTCTCAGTAAAAATGATCTGCCTTGATTTATGGATGATGCAAGGTTTCAACAAAAGTCAATAAAAAATTAATACTTCATTTATTTCAAGACTTCTGCTACTTCAAAAGAAAAATAATAAATTTAGAATAATTACTTTCAGTATGTAAGTCAGAAAGCATTCTAAAATTAAGACACCGGTTGTGTAATATAACTGTTGCAGATTCAGATATCAGATTGCGTTGTCTCAAATGATCATTAAGTAAAGATTGCACGATCGTTATAATAATATTTACCTAATAAGCATGTTTATTTTTTAAAGCCATATTTCCATATTCGACTAAATTTTATTATTTTTGAGATTATTATTCTTGATAGATCCTGTTTGCTTTTATTCGTTTCGTTTTTAAAACAAACAAAAAGCATGTTACTTTCATTCAAAATAATAAAATGCAGTTTCGAAGATATATTTTCCCCACAAAAACAAGCAAAAATTGTGTAATATATTTTGAAGCACTGGAAGAATATTTTGCAAATGAAAATAAATTAACCATTTATTTTACTTCTTTGTTCTTTTAATTTTTATGGTTCACGTGAGTTTTTTTTTCTCTTTTACTCTCTTCTCAAAATTAATTTGTTTTGCAAAGTTTAGCCCTAAAAGTTTATTTCTCATACGTTATAGAATATACAGCAGATATATTCTTAAGTTTCAGCAACTTTGCATCTGTATGACACTTCTAAAATAATTGTTTCTTAACGTAATTTATTATAAAACTAACTTGTTAGAAATGAAATTTTCTATAATCTGCAGTTTATCTTCACCACTTCTTCTTTAGAACCATTTTTTATAAAAGTTTTTGATTCAGGAATGATTGAATATTTTACTCTTGATTTAAAATAATAATTAATAATAATAATAATAATAATAATAATAATAATGTTTTTTTTTAATTTTTCGTTATAAAAAATTACCTCCATTCAAATGTCGTAAAGCTTTGTATTTCTAATTTTTAAATTATAAATTACAGAAAATGAAAAGCAACGAACTTTGAAAAACTCTATCCCCATCCAAAAGAACAATAATTCATATTGATCATCTAGAAAAGTTTCGTTTCTATTATAATTCTTGCTTATTTCCATAAAGCCAACTATTCATAGGATTTTTTAAAAAATGCTTCCTTTATAAAAAGCATATATGAAACATTTATTACCAAGTGAAAAAATAAATTATAAAAAACAATTAGAAGGAAGCATTTTTAAAATAATGTAAGGTGAAATATTCCCCATTTAAGAATGGTCCCACCATAATTTCAATTTGTAATTTGCACTTGTGGAGCTTCTCATGTCTTTTTATTTCCAAGATTTAAAATGTAATTCCATTTTGGAAGCCAAAGAAAGAATCTCCATTGAAAAATTTTGTTTCTAGAATAAATCATATTCGTTTCCATGAAGTCAATTATTCATAAGGTTTTTTAAATGGATCTATTATCAGAAGTATATATAAAACATTTATAACAAAGTGAAGAAACAAAATTATAAAATAGAATTAAAAAAGAAGTTTCTAAAAAGTAACGGAAGGTAAAATTTTCTCAATTAAAAATAGTCCCGTCATATTATCAACTTATAATTTACAGGTGTGGAACTTCTTACTCTCACAGGGTTCAGTTTCAGGGTTTTTTCAGTTTCTCATGTAGTTCGAAAACTGATAACTCATGTTTATATGTATATTTTCTTAAATTTCCCAGCATAAAATATTCTTAAAATTTCATATATTTCATTAAATACAAAATATAAAACTATTTATTCACTTCAGAAGCTAATTTTTGATACCTTAAAGCTACTAGATAAGAATAACTGGCCGTTTAGAGAGTTAAACCTTCTTATCCCTCAGATCTAAAATGTAATTTCATTTTGGAAAGAAAAGCAAGAAACTAGATAGAAAAAAATCATTGGATAACGATATTTGTCAACTTCGGAAAAATACACTTTTGAATTTAAAAAAAATTATAAAAACTCTACCACTTGTAGGATTCCACAAAATAATACTTTCCAATACCCTTTCTCGAATAAGGGGGCAAGAGCTGCATGAAAGAGTGGAATTAAGACTTGCTTACCAATTGATTTCCAGGTGAGAGAAGGGAAGCGCAGCAGCAGGTAATCCCAGCGAAGGAAACCTCACAAAATCTGCAGAGGCTCCCTCGGACAGACAATTGTTGCACTGCTCGGGTATCCGAGAGCGACAACCGCCCAGAGATGCCGTCGCCAACAGAGGCCGCCAAAACACGCGCCAAGGATTGCCTTTAATGAGATTTTAACAGCTTGCATAATATGCCCCCGTATTTATTTTCAGAAAGCGCCGGGTTCACGGGGAGGTTTTGTTTTATATGCTTCGCAGCCTTTGTCGTAGTTTTTCCCCCTACCCGCAGGGAGGGAGGCTTTGTTTTATTGACAGAGTTACACAGTTGCAGTGTTGAAGGCAAATGTTATTTTTTTTCGAAATAACGAGCGAATAAGAGCTTTTTTCCGTGGTTGCTGCGCATAAATTTTGAATGAATGCAGTCCTTCAATTCATTAGAGAAGTGGTTCTCGATATGAGGTACGTGCACCCCTTGGTGCATTAGGTGGAATTTCTACTGTTTAGACATAAAAGTTCAGAGATACAAATCACATTTTCAACTATAAATTTAATATATTTGTTGTAATTACTTTCCATTCCTTGTAATAAATAATCCAAACAATCTACATACACAAAAATTGCCTTGTCAAAAATTGCCTGGCCAAAAGTCGCCTTGTGGTGTAATCTCGATTTCCGTTGGAGACTCGTTTCCAATATAAAACCCACCCTGTTCGCGGACTTGGTACACGCGACAAATAACGCGACATTATCAAATTTAAATAATTAATAAACAAATTTACAAATTTTTTCTTTATACATGTTACTATAACAGACAACTGTTACCGTTAATAAGCACCGAAAATCCAAATAAGTGATTTTTTACACGACAATAAACTTTCTCTTTTTGCATTTCTAGAGCGAAAAGCTGCCGAAAATAACGCAATTTTTAAAGTAAAAAAATAAAGAAATTCGAAACTCTATTCCGAAACATCGTCGCGTGATAATGTTTTAGGCTTGGTTAGTCTGTCGTGTCTTTGTCTGGCTTGATTGCATCTGGCGTTGCATTCTTTGCTTACTGATTTTTACATCACGCAATTTACACAAAGAATGCCAGTTTTAAAACATTGTCATGTTAAAAAGCATTATTTATTCTATCGTTTACGTTTTAAATTATAAATAGCAAGTTGCAGCCGTTTCTAAATCATGTTTACAAATTCTTAAAATTATATCAAATAATATAAAATGAAAGATAAACTTCCATTGAATTTGAAACATAAGTACGTAAGCGAGTCTTAAAAATTAAATATTTCTGAACTGTAAATGTACTCATCTTTTCATTTAAAGATTACACTGTAAAAACCGACTCCACAATTAAACAGATTGCAGAGCATTCAATAGCGAATGAATGATAAAAATACATTACATCAGTCGTTGTTTAATAAATTTTGAAAAAATTATTAAAGAAAATAAATCACACCGAAGTTAAATAGATATCCTTTAAGGTATCGGAACACGTTCGGTGCACTTTTTTCTTAAATTGTGAAATAGAAACACCAAAATATGTTTTTTAGATTCTAATTTAATAAAGATTAATATTAGCGTATGATTTTTGAGTATAAATTATTATAAATTTACAAAATTCTTGAATTTCTGCTGCTTTTTAGAGGAAATTCCCCAAAACTTCAAACATGCTACAGGTCAAACTTTTGTAATAATTCAAATAAAACTAATACTAAAATAAACTACATACTATGGACTAGTGCTTGTACTAGAATCTTGACATTCTTTGGATAAATAAAAATTTTAGAGCTAATCGAACAATCATTATAAGATTTTCAGCAAATTTTCTATGTCATTTTTCAAATAAAAGACCATAATTTAAAAAATATTGTTGCGATATACATTATAGTACATTCACTAGAGAAACATTTGAAGAAAGTGTTCACAAAATTTCAGAACAATCGAATGATAATATCTTGAGTTATCATGTTTGAAGTTTGAAAAATATGCATAAAATCTAATTTTGAGAAAAATCAAATTTTAGTTTTTCTACGCGCTCAAATTATGTATCTAAACTTTAAAAAAATTCCTAAAAATATACTGACATCATATTAGCTTGCAAAAAAGGAGTTTAAAAGAATTTTTGACAGGTTTCTGTCCCTTTAAATGACAACTTTCGGCTAATTAAATGCCCACTTCCGGTTTTCGGTTTGTTATAAAACAATTAATATCTTATCTTCTAATTAACGTACCGACAAAAGTAAATATTTTTTAGAAAGGTAAATGAATGAACTGTCGAAAACATCAAAAATTTAAAAAAATGGAATTTTGGTCGAAAATCGACTTTCGAACGTGTTCGGATACCTAAAGACTAATATTTTGAATTCTTAAGTGTTGTAAAAATAATATACTCAGAAATTATTGAGGAGAAAAATCTTAAAATCTTGGTTAGTTTAAATAAATTAAAAATCTAATTAAAATTTTGAGAAATCCTCTCTAATGAGCACCTACCCAAGAAGTAACAGCGTGCCAAATTTGGTAACTTTATGTCAGACGGTCTATCCCTTAGCGTGTTTTAAATGAATTTTTGCATCATGCAATAAACAGAAAGTGTGCCATCGTATTAAAAGTTTACGCAAAATTAAATTGCAACATAATAGCACAGCGCAAAATATTAGATGGCAGGCACATATGCAATTTGTCATAGAGTTCAAGGTTAAACTGCATGTTAGATGATATCCGCAGTTACGCTTCCTCAGGTGACGTCAAGAATGATAGCTGAACCCTCATGTTTCCATTAATTTCTATTTGCTGTTGATTAAATTAATTTAATTAACGATATCTGCTCAAAAACATAACTTCTTCATAGTCGTCTCTTCAAGGAGGAAATTCTTCGGAAATGCAGTTATTTTTTACAAACACTCATCTCATCGTTGCGATAAACGACTGTAAGTCCTCATATTTAAGTTATACACAAAAGAAAAGTAAGAACACGAATAATAGTTTTAATAAGATTACTTACCAATTAACTTATTATACATCATTATTATTATTGCTTATATTGAAATTTCATTGAATTAAAGAACAAATTGAGTTGGATAAAATGTATTTCTAATAAAGCAATATGATTTTCTTTTTTAAATTAATTCGAAAACAAATCACCATTTTCTTAACTATTTATTGCCAAAAATATTATCACTAGGAAAAAATGGTATAGAACAATAGAGGCTTTATCAAATTTGAATTTAAAGGAAATTTTTATTTGTAATGAAAATTTGATGCATAACAAGATAAAGAAAGAAATGTACAACAAAATCCTTTCATATCAAAATAATAGTTTATCTCTTGATTTGCACATGAATTCTTTTCAAAATATATAAAGTCTATTAGCAAAGCTGCTGATATAGATTTCGACCATTAGCAAATGAATTTTTCAGCTCAAAAGACTTTAGGAAGAATAGATGATATTATTGTCCATTCCTCAACAATTATCGAAACGATCAGGTCTTCTGTTTGTTTTGTTTTATTATTTCTTCAATTAAAAAACCAAATAGAAAAAAATATCTCCAAAATTGCTGAAAGAACTAAGAAAACACAAATTGAATATTTTTTCAAAAATAATAATAATAATTGAAATTTTTGAATAATAATCTTTCTTCTTAGATGATTCTTAAAATTTCCTTTAACAGAAATAACGAATTAGGATTTATTTGAATACTTATTTTGTACTCCGAACATGGAACTTCTTTAGAGCGGCCACCCCTCTAAAGCGACCACTTTTCCATGGAACAGAGAGTGGCTGTTATAGAGAGATTTCACTGTATAAAGTTTCTATATGCTGAATTTTCTGATGACTTATATTCTGTAGTTCGATGACATCTCATAATATTCCGCATTTTGAAAAGGCTCTGTGAACCTAACGTAAACTACAATTCAAAAATAACTTTTGAAGGACGTAAACTTTTCTTGCTCTCTCATATTTTAAATTCGGAAAATGCTTATGATCCTCAGGTCCTTCGAAACTTTTACCAGACATCCGACATAATGATAGAAAGCCAATCTAGCAATCTACTCCGTCTGGTTTATTTTAATAAATATGAAAATCCGGTTTGTTCTACTAAAATATATATGACAGGATCATGAAAACAAGGTCAATACACCTCCAACAGCGATGATGCTCAATGAATATTAAAATATGTGTAGGCAGTAGTTTTTCTGTCAACTGTTGGTCTTGTTTTTAAATTTAAACACCTGTTCCAATGATAACAGTAAAAGTATGGATTCTGACGACATACATTTAATTCGTTATAAATTACTGCTTCACGTTTCGAAATTTTGATGAAAACCTCAATTAATAAAAGTAACGGAAAATGATAAATGCGACATATAGTTTGAAATATGATAGTCGCATGATATAATCAATGTCAAATAAAGATTGGTATATTTAAAAGCAAAATGACGGCTAAACTACGAAAAGTGAAAATAGATCAAGTTTCAGGATGAACAACTAAACGCAGTTATTCAACTGAGAATGCGTCTAACATTACTGTGTACGCGTACGGTGTACCCATACGCGTCTGATATTAGAATGGCCCTTATTTATTAATGTTTTAATTTCAATTCGCACACCCTCCAGTTTTTTTTTCCTTTTGTTTCCTCTCCTTTCCACATTTGTTGAAATCAGAGGTTGGGATCACGTGCCGCATCGCGGTAGAAGTGGGAAGCCTGTGGATGCAGGAAGCGCGCTCCATCCTCCGCCGCGACTCGCGTCTCCCCTAGTCGCTGTCCGAGTCAAATATGACTACAATTATGGGTTCTAGTTTGAGAAGTGGTGATCGAAATATCTATTTAGTTGGTAGCGAGTGTCACCAAATTAAACGGAAGCGAACTTCCGTCCAACCGGCAAGACTATCGGTGTTATTTTATAATTTACAAGAGGTTAAACTGTCCCTAAGTGAAAGTGCCAATTCAGTAGTGCGCGAATAGTAGTGGGAGAAGGCAAGGCTTCCTAAAAGAGCGACACCTCTTTGTGTAGAAAAAATTATGAAGATGTACTCTTATTGGCGCAGAAATGGAGAAATGGAGGACGGAAACGCAGTGAGAACAAGAACGTAATTTTATATCAGATTTAAATAGTTTATTTGACACTGGTGACGCTAAAACTTTGGAAATTATAAAAACTGAAGACAGAACTTTTTTATTGAATCAACGAGAGCCAGGGCGGAGGGGATGTCTTTATGGGAATCGATATGAAGCTTGCAAAGCGTGAAGAAAAGGTATTATTGAGAGTCAGAGAACAAGAAAACATACGGACTAAGGCTCATTGTAGTTCGGAGATCGCTGACAACTGCATGGATTCATCAGGAGAATAGTCAGGCATCTAAGATATTTCTGATCAACCTAAGCCTTCATCAACTTATTACCCAGACATCTCTTGAGAAGAACAAAGATGCGCAGATAAGATCAGCGATGAAAAACGTGTAATGTGTCTAATGTGTATTCGACCGATGACACATTAGTCAGTAAAATGTCGTTTTTGTTCTCGAAACCGTAGAGAAAGTATAAACGGTGCTTTACTGTATTTGTTTTTGCAAAAAATTACTAAAATGTTCTAAAACTGCATCTTTTCAAGAACAATTGTTGCATTTTAAGTAATTTGTTATGCTGTGGATTAGAGTTGATTGAATTTTGAATGGCAAGTTACTCACATTTAAGTACAGTTTGTATTAGTGAACCCGAAATTCATGAAACAATGGTTGGTTCCTTACTGCGTACCTGCGTTCTTTTCGAGGTTTATTTCGTTTTCATTTGCTACTTTGGGAATTTCAAATCAACAATCGCAATCTACAAACTCTGATTGCGTTGTAGTTTTATTAATTATGAACAAGTTAGGATTTGAGTTCCAAATTTATTCCGTTTGAATAAATTTAAGAGAAACTTTCAATAATCATAAGAATAAAAGTAACTAATGATGAATCTTTTAAAAAATATGCCACATAAAAATTGTTTTCTTATAATACAGAGACATAATTATGTTTTCAAAATTAATTATTTCAGTTCGATAAGAGAATTTGCTCTAGTGGGATTTTTTTTCCTATGAAGGAATAATCGCTATAGCTCGGGGCAACTTATATTTTAGATTTTTAAATATCCTTTATTCTAAACAATCCATAAAAGATAATGAATTAACTTGGTGCTTTTTGGTTTTCCACTTTCCACTGGGTAAACTGCGCTATAAAGAGTCACGAATAAAGAGAGAAAATAAAATAAATTTTAGTTTGGAATTTCTGGAATTATTTTCTTTCAATTAAAATTTGATTATGCGAAAGCATGAGACCCGTCAAGAGAAACGTTCTAGTATAGTAGGAAAATGAACGAAAAGAAGCAAAACAGCATTCAAAATAGACTCAACAACTAAATCCTTTCGTGTTTATGTGGGTTTTTAAAATTAATGAAAAAATGATACTGAATTTTCTTTCAGAGGCCTTCATAACGTTCTTTGTAACCTGGCCTCATTTTCATACTATCATCTTATTTTATGTCATAATATCTTGTTATTTACTCTACTATAAATTGATAAATATAAATATTTTTTCAATCCCATAAATCTTTTTTGGCAGAAATATAGAATAAGTTACTTTAAAATTTTCTCCATCAGATACTAAATTAGCTGAAAAAAACTAAAACAACGCCACTATAAAAACTATAAAAAAAGAATCAAACGGATTTGCATTCTGAAAGCACTTCTTTATGCAAAACTAGCAGTCACGCTCGGCGTTGTCCGTGGAATCAGGACTTCAACAAAATGAAGGGGAAAAAACGCCAAAATGACATGAAAAAATTTTGGAAACAAAATCAAAACAAAAGATACACATTATTGATTTTCCCACTTCTTTTTTTTAGCGATAATGACATTTTAAATGTAGAAAAACAGTACAGGATACGATAATCCAAAAAAATATTAAAAAATTGCAACGTGAAAATCATTATTATATAGCAAGCAAAATATGCGAGACAAATAAACATATTGAGATACTGCCGAAAATAATAATCGAAGTCATTCAATTGAAGCTTATGAAGTCACCTGCGCTATGCACCGTCAGCCAATGAAATTGCCAGCAACGTTCCGGAGAAAGTGTCGCGGGAGGAAGCTCGCTAGAGAAAAATATCGTACAACTGACCAGGAAAAAATTAATTAAAAAAACGGGAAAAGATATTTTAACCGTTCTTGTTTTAAATCCGACAGAACCGTTCCAGTTATAAGCTGCAAAAAATTGAAAATAATCGTGTTATTAGAACGTCGGATTCAGCAAATTTAAGAACAAAAATAAATTTTCGATGGCAAAACTGACTATTTTTTTTTAAATTTCTCAAAATTCATTAAATTGCGTTTGAAGCTCAAAAGAAACTTCATTGGAAAGAAAATTGTTTGTTCCATCCGATGGTGTATTGATTGTTTTTCAACTATCATATCATTAGAAAAGATACTACAGCCGTAAACGGGCTGAAAATGACCCAAAACATCTTAAAACATTAAATAAAAAAAATCTGGATTAAATTTTAAAATTCGGGCTTCAAGGTGCATTGAGTCACAATTACGACTACCTGTGTGCCGAATTTCATGGCTGTAAATGCTATAGATTCGTCCGGACATCGCGCGCACACACGCACACAAACATTGCCTTTTAAAAGTATAGATATGGAGTCAATTTTATTCATATGGTTTGGAAAATTATCTGCTGCATTAGAGACCACCTGACTATTTTTTTAAATTTCTCAAAATTCAGTAAATTACGTTTGTAGCTCAAAAAAATTTCATTAGAAAGAAAATTGCTTGTTCTATCCGATGGTGTATCAATTTTTTTCGAACTAAAATCAGGAACGATACTGTAGACAAAAATGTTTCAAAAATCAAACAAAAAAGCACAAAATATTAATTAAAGAATTTTCTAGATTAAATTTAAAATTCGGACTTTGAGGTGCATTAAGTCACATTTACGACTATCTGTGTGCAAATTTCATGGCTGTGAGTGCGATAGATTCGTCTGCACATCGAACGCACGCACACACACACAAACATTGCTGTTTATAAGTATAGACGGAAATGCGCTGCCTACGCGACTTCCAGGTGATGTGCGTCCGGACTTATTTTATTTACATGTGTCTCTTTTCATATCAGTGATGTAGTCGCAAATTAAGCAGTGCCGGAACGCTCTAACCTGATAACAAAAATCGCACTGTTTTTTAAAGAGGTTTGTACAACTTTTCATTTTTTATTTTATTCATTTCATTTTTTTTATTTCCCTAGTCGTTATCATTTATCTCTGACTAGCATGGACCTTTCATACCCTTTGTCGGCAGTGTGTATCTGTGTTAAAACGTGATAGTATTAAATTGACCATGCATCTCGGATTACTCTAGATAGTTTCGATTTTTGACTTTCTATTCCCTTTTGAAAAAATGTCTAGGTTTTTAACATAATGTCCAAGATTGTCCCCTTTTCTAAAACTTTCGAACTTACGGTTATTATCCTGTGTCTGCATCGTTATGGCATCGTTGTTTCTACTTTTTTGTTATACTCTTTTATCAATAGTTTTTAACTGTTTAAATTCCAGGTGATAATTTTTTATATACATAACATTATCTATTAACATTATCTATGGCGCAGCATGGAGAAATCTGGTCCTTGCACTATAAAACCCCAAACACCTAACCAAGCCCAGATTGTCCCATTTTTATTTATATGTAAACAGTTTTCATGCAGAAGAAATTTGTCAAAAATATTAAACGTGTTGAATTTTAAAAAAGAAAATTTACTTCTGAAGAATTATCCTTCGCAATTTTTACTTTGTCTAGAATAAAGTGACACTCTATCTCTACTAATAATAATCTCTATCTGTACTAATAATAAAGGAGAATGTGTGTGTTAATTAGAATTTTGATTTAATTAAAACTGAAATGAACTTTTTATGTTTTTCCTTAATAGCTTCCGAAAATATCACAGCAAAAAATCATTTTTACACCATCTGAAAATGCAAAAAATTACCTTTTCAATTATATTAATTAAGTTGCTGTACAATTTTTTCTCTGATTTAAAATTCTTTTATAAATATCTTTATGCATAATTTACAACAATAATTTTCATTGCGGCAATGAAATTCAAACCTTCACTGTTTAAATAAACATTTAATTAATGGTAATTAAGCTAAGGTAATATTCTAACGAATTTTAATTTCTTTTTGAATTTCATCAATTTTTCTGGGAAATCTGTAAACAAAGTCCTTTAAGATAGTAAGTATGTAAGGAATTATATCCAGTAAACTGAATTTTTCTAATTTCTATGTCTTAATTCTTTTTCTCAGCATGTTTTAACCTGCTAACACGCTACTGGACGTTAAATGTGCCGCGCAATTTTAATCTTGAAAGCAAACACATATTTTGCCTCAGGAATAATAAAGTGAAGTTGGCGCCGAAAAAGTGTAGTTATATGTTAGATGGAACAGACAGTTACTTGACTCCATTAGGAACATTCATGTAGACCAGAGGTTCCCAAACTGTGGTACGCGTACCCCCAGGGGTACGCAAAGGACCAGTTGGGGGTACGCGAAATCAAAGTTGGTAATGGCGGAAACAAGAAAACATAAGAAATGAGAAATGTTGCAGAATTTTTTCCCCCAAGTTGATACTTGCTATTTCATAACTATACCACTTGGAAAAGTTGATTATTACTGAGTGGAATTTTTAGCCATCCTTATAAGGTAAGGCGAAATTATTAAAATATTGATTTCATTTGTTTTGGAGTTGAACTAATATTATTGTAAAAATGTAATAAAATGTAAAATAAAAAGTTAAGTTCAGCAAATGTTATTAATTCAAGTCATTTGACTCTTAAGCTGACCTAAGCCCTTAACATCATTGATAAAAATTTCTTTGCATAGATGGACAGATGGTTGATGGGGTGAGGTATGACAGCCCAGGTAGTACAACATACTGCCCGATATCGTACAATATTGTTCGATGCCATATGATATTGTATGATATTTTACAATATTGCGAATATTGTTCAATATCGTACAATATTGTTCGATGTCATATAATATTATATGATATTTTACAATGTTGCGAATATT
>BGPR01033066.1:0-17172 GCA_013235015.1 Araneus ventricosus | reverse complement strand
CAACATAGTAGTTAAGCTGTTTTCAAACAGCTTTTCAGCAATCCTACTTTACCTGCTTGTGTCATATTTTTTTCTGCAAGTCTGGAATGTATTTTATGAATAAATTCTTTTCTAGCTTAAGTGACACTGAAGCTTGTATATATTTATCACCACAGGAAGAAAATTTGTTTTTTCCGAACGGGACAGGAAAGAAAAATAAAATAATGCGAGGGCGCTGATCATCCTCGAAAAACCTTGTGCTACAACACAAACCGATAACCAGCGGTAGCTGATGTAATTCTGCAGCATTGTGTATTTAATGTTGAGTACTTCACAAATTTCCATCAATGCTGCTCGTAGATCTGGTAACAACTTAAAATCATTATGTATATCTGTGAATAAGGATTTCAAGTCTAGACCAAAAGGTTTACAGAATAGCTTTGCAGTCACGACCAATGTCCAATAAATGGGGACATTTTTCTCCGAGTCTACTTTCAAGTCTCAACTTTTTGCCAAGCATAACATTACATGAATCTAGAAGAACTGACATTAGGTTACGCCATGGAATGTTATTTTCTTCTAGAAGCTTAACAATGCCCTCAAAAAGTAAAGCACTGTTGACACTAGCCACAGAAAATGATTGTAAGTGTTCTGCCACAATCTTGTCGTTCCGTAAATAATTAACCAGGACTGTCACAATCTTTTCATTGTTATTACTCATGCTTTCATCAATATTCAGTGAAAACTTTTCATGCTTCAAATCCTCCAAAAGATTTTCTTCGAAAGTCCCAGCAACACCAAATCGTAATTTATAGGCTGCTGAAGTGCGGTGCATTCCAACTCCATTCAGAGCTTTTCTGTCTTTTGACAGCTCTTTCACTAAATCCAGAAGGTCAGGAGCAAGTGAAAATCACAATGATTTTTCTGTACGAAAACCCAAAAGCATTGCTTCACTATTGGCTATTCAATCAGCAAGTGGTACCGATTGCTGTGATAAACTACTTTCAGATGCAGTTACATAACTCTTGAACATTTGATGTAGGCCATATGAAACGCTCGACTCAGAATTATAACCTCCAGCTCCTGAAAATAATAATTATAATTTAATTAAGAATACAGTATGTGTGTGTCATATTTTTAATAAATGTTTATGAACAAATTATAAGAATTTTAGCTACATATTAAACAAAAACAAAGAGGCTCTTCTCTTTTGTGTGTAAGAAAACTCTTAAATAAAAGTTACCAGATTATCAGAGGGAAAAAAAACCAAGATTTCTAATGCAAAATCAGGTTTCTTTTTTTTTGGGGGGGGGGGGGGAAAGAACAGAAAAGGCATCATAAATGAATTCATTTTAAATTAATAGGAGTTTGTTTCTTTGCAACGAATCTCCTTAAAATAAAATTTCAAATACTTTTAAATTAAGTTTTGCTTTAACTTTTAATCTAAAACCGATTATTTCTTCTTTTAAGAAATGAAACATCAATAAAATTAGAAAATTAGGCATTAAATTATTCAATTCCATTCACCTCTTTCTCTCTTTATTTATTTATTTTTTACTTAAGGAAAAATGTTGATTTGGAATAGGCTTGGCACAAAATTGGCAGAATAAGCTCATTTTGGCAGAGGGCAGGGATGCAAGAATAACATTTCTAAAAATTTCTCCTTGATTCTTTTCTCAATTCTCCCTACATCCTATAAAATAAATAATATATTTTATCTTCAGAGTATAAATATGCATTTATGAGATGGAATTGCACCTATTAAATTTTGTATTTATCAAACTTCTGTGTGTTTCCCCCACCACCACCACCACCACCATTGTGAGAAGATATTTTTCAGATGCCTTCTTGGTCAAAATATAATCCAGGCATGACACACACTTGGAACAAAAAAAGCTGAACTTAATTGTAAGGATTCGAATCATTTGTCATTGACCCACCGGGGCGTCAGCCAATTTGAACCTATTATTTGTAAATAGTTTTTGCTGCTGTCTGGTCTTCGAATGGCAACACGTTGTATTTCCTTACTATTTAAGATGATTTTTATAATAAAATTTCAGTACAGGGTTGCTATATTGGCCTTTTTAAGGCCAAATTATAGAAATCTGGCCTTTTTTCAAAGCCCTTGGCCTTAGAAATTTTCATTTGGCCTTTTTTTGGCTTTATTTTTGTTAATGACTTTCAGAACAATTTTTAATTACTTATTCTATTGTTTTTAAATAAATTTTTCATATTACACATTTCAAATTATATATAATGAGCCGTCAAACAAGAAATAGCTCCTGAATAGAACAAGGATGTTTTAAATTTCTTTCACTTAAATTTTAGTTTAATAATAGAACATTGAACATATGCATATCAAGTGGGATTCGTTTTCATGAAGGATAACTGTTTTTCTAATAGCAAATGGCATTTTCAATCAATTTGTCAAATTTGGCCTTATTTTGCTATTTTGATCAGGCAACCCTGTTTCAGTCGATACATTGATGGCGTTGGTGATCGTTGTGTCTTTGCAATCTTTATTTAGTTTGTATATTCTATTGGTGAACTTTGACCTTTTAGAGTAAGAGGAACCATAATGCAGGAGTAAAGTAACTTGATTGGCATAGTCGGTAATGTGCCAAACATAAATACCGAGAAGTAAAATATATATGATTAATTGAACAATAAAATAAATAAAATTTATACAAAAAGTGCTCGAGATATTAAAAATATTGTAGAATTATTATATAAAATAAAATTAAGAATAATAAAATCCGATGCCAAAAAAGCGGAAATCCACGTTTCCGCGGAAATGTGTCATGTCTGATAATATGTAGTTATTTATTATGAAATGTAGGTGAATAATAACCAGAGACAACGTAGGCTTCAAATATATTTATTTATTTATTTATTTTATATATTATCTGTTTGACTTTATTCATCCTCAAGCACCCATGGATTTTTCGGCCGGTAGATCCGGCCCTGAATACTTACTATCACAAGTGCCAACTGTTCCGATTTTTTCCGAAAGTGAAATTCCATTTTTAAACAGAAAAAAATTATCTGCATCATGCGTTCCAGTTAAATCGACGAACCGAAAATAAGTTTAAATAAAAAGATATTCCGGTATGAACCAAGATAGCAAAGAAAGTTTGTCTAAAAGGTTTTGGAAACCTTGTCGTCAGCAAGGGTAAAGGGTTCTCACAAAAGTTTCCATGACAAGGATTGAACCTTTCGGCAAGGTAGCGGAAAGATTCGATAGTCAACAAGAAACAAGGTTTTCTGTAATGTTTTTAGTAGGATTTCCCCAAGCTTTTATTACAAGTTTGATTCAGACCTTTCAAAAGTTGTTAAGAGCCCTCCTTCAGTGGACAAAATACCCACCCCTTCGAAGCCGTACTCCTACAGAGGGGTCCAACCCCCTTCTTTTATCACCTTTCTTCTGACGTCATCTGGAATGTCAATTACTTAGATCAATTAGGAATCTTAACTAATCAAAGATAAATATTAATTTCAATTAATTTTATTAATCTAATTTTTAATTGAACTTACTTGTACGATTTCGTTATAAATTTCCTCCGAGCCGGGGATGGAACCTGCGTTCATAGAGTTGGAAACACAATAACCACTATACCCGACGGGGCTACATGCGATGGGACAGGTGGTTCATGAAAAGCTTTCCTACATCAATTTTGTGGGAATGGTTTCCAAAACGGTTTGCGCGGAAATTCTTTTGCGGACTTGTCGCTAAAACCTTGTCAGTGAGGTACTTCATAAAAAGCTTTCCTATGTAAACCTTGCGACAATGGTTTCCGAAAAGGTTTGCGCGGAAATGCTTTTGCGGACATCCTATGGAAAGTGAAATGGCAACCTTTCCGCAACCTTCTTTGCTATCTGGGAATCGTTAATTTTGCTAATTATATATATAAGTAGTACTACTTACCAGGCAATGCAATATTCTTTAATCTTGCTTCCACGCCGTTGGCATGCTTTCCCGATTCCATGTGTTTGGCAAGAGCAGATAATCCACGGGAGACTTATATTAATTCTTTGTTGCATAAAACGCAATAGGTCACTCCACAGCTGCGTAATTTTCTAATTACTTCACTTACGTACACGCCATTCACATTTTTTTCTAACCAATTCCACCATCCATGGATTTTTTAAACCACTATCAATAGCACAAAAGCCCACTTCATCAAATCGATTTAAAATATCTTTTCTAATAGTAGCCATAAAACAAAGATAAATCTCTATCAAAATTGTTGATCTTTAGAAGAAATCCGCATAATGATTTGCAAACGACGTACAAAAAGAATGAAAAAGAAAAGAATGTAGAGCACATGCAAAACACCTCTATCAAAACAAAGGCACAGGTTTCCTAGAAACAGGTTTTTTGCTACATAATAGAGCAATACTTTCCCTTGCAAAGTGGCTGCCAACAATATAGGCGATTTGAGAATTCCGAGCGTTTTACGGCAGTATGATTCGTCAGTAGAAGATGATGATGTAGATTTGTTTCAAAAACAAAAATGAAATGATTCTTTTAGATTTAACCTTGAAAAACAGGATTTCTAAATAAAGCCAGTTAGAGTACTAAATTTAATATGAAGGAATATGTGCAAAATAAATATTGAAAAAAAAATTAACGTACCAGTTCTGATAAATTCCGTAGTACGTATTCCCCACCCCCGATTTTTGGTCATGAATCGTTCCAGACCCGGACTCCATTCGTGCTTGGCAAACCTCTGATTGGAACACATATCTTTGCAAGGACACAGCTGTGGTATGCACTCAACATACATCATTCTATATAAAGGATATACACAAATAAATAAAGAGATCAATAATCATACCAATAATCGACATTCAAAACTATTACATAAATAATCATTAATAATATATTATTTATTACAAAAAAAAAACTCATTCCCATAAAATACTTTAAAAACGCTTCTTCCAAATACTGAATTCAGAATCATTAAAAGTGTGATAGGAAATAAATTTTAGTTATGGATAGAAGATCAAATATCTTCTTAAATATAATTTAACTCCAAGCTAATATAATATGATTGTTAACTAGGAATTTATAGGTTTTAGATTCTTAGCAGCACAATGAAAATAGTAAAGCATTTTCAATGATGTTGAATTACATATAAGTGTTTTACATAGGAAAATAATGGGTTCCCTTAGCAAAGAAAAAAATCATGAAAAAATTCTAGTAGCACAAATCATTAGTAAACATTAATTTTGTTAATAACAATAATAACATTTATTTATTTAACAGCATTTATTAGCATTATTTAATAACATAAACAAATTAATTTAATGATTACATTATTGTTACAGATAACTGCCCTAATATAAGATTTAAGGACCTGTTGAGACATAACTTTATGAGCAAATTTTTACACATCCATAATTAAAAAATATTGTTGCAATGATTCATAGAAAAAAAAAATGGCTTAAAGAAGAGCCAAAAATATTTCATACTAAAAATTAAATGTGAATCAGAATACTAAAAGAACTAAAAAAGCTGTTGAAAATAATTTATAAAATTAAGAAACTAAATTTGACAACAAGCAAGAAAAAACTTTTTAGAAAAAATTAATACACTTTATTCATTTTGGTGCAATTATCAAAAACATAAAAAAAAGCTTTTGCCTAATACAAAAAAAAAAGCCTGTCACAATAGAATATACTGAAATTCCTTCAAATAGCAAAAACAAAATTATATTTAGCACCATTCAAAAAAATAAATAGACAAAGTGGAAAAATGGAAGAAAATAGCAAAATGCAATTCAAAATCATTTTGATTTTCCACAAGATTCAACATAAGATGAAACAAAACTGATTATAGCCAGAGACAACTTTAGTTGACAGCGCAGAGAAAGCTATTCACACTATCATTACTCCAACTAAATAATCCTGAATATGATCCTAATATAGTTAAAAATAATTGCTATATTCCAACAGAGCTTAGTTTTGAACACCATCATCGTTATTACGTGCCATGCAATTATAAATTTTTTTTTTTCCACTTTGATAAATTCCATGGAACTCTTTCTAAAGCAATAAGATGTACAGAAATACATGACATTATCCACAGGTAATAAGATCACTTGTACCATTCTATATATTGTCAATTTAGTAGTCACCGACAGAATTACAGCAGAACCCCGGGGATCCGAACTAATTGGGGCAGACCTCTGTTCTCATTCCGAGAAATTCGATAAAATACTCTTGCTATACCCAAATGCAGTAGAGTATCGACTCTGGGTGCTCTGTGAAGGCGTACGGAAACAGCAAGAGGTGATTCACAAGGTACAGTGGCAAACATGTTGAGGGTAAAAAGAAGATATCCGAGTTTGTTTCTACCAGGTATGAGATAGGAAAAAAACCAAAAAAGCTGAAAATAGAAATCTGAAAATTTTACGCGTGAAATACGTTTTAAGTAACTTAAGCATTTAAGCGCGATAAATTATTATATACAAATATATATATGTTTGTGAGTGGGTAATTGTTTAATTACATGCAGGGCTAAATTCAGCAAATAAAAAAAATAAAGGACACTTAAAAATTACATATGACAAAAAAGGAATACCAAATTAACAATAAAATACTAATTATACTTACAACTGTTATTTAGTCAACTAATTTGTAGCTGGAATAATATTAAAAAATGAAAAAAAAAAAACATAGTTTTAAAAATAAGATTTTCAATGTAAATGAAATTTTTTTTTAAATTTATGACATTAAGCAATTAGTTACATGCTACTTGGTTTTTAACAAATTTTTCACTTTAAAATGCAGTTTTTGAAAAAAAAAAGAATTTTCAATCAAAAGGGTCTTTTTTCTTAGCATTTCTTGTAAAAGGAGGCACAGATATATCTTAATTTTTTTTTTAAGAACACGGATTCCAAGATCAATGTAAGAAAGAAAAAGGGGTAAAGCAGATTTTTTTTTTTTCAGGAAAAAAGAAAAAGCGGAAATTTTTCATTTAAAAAAAATAAAAAAAAGCCGAAATCCACCAAAAAACCGAAAAATCTCATCCCTGTTCTACTCATTAAGGTGCTGTATTCATTCTTAAAGACTACTTCAAATACTTCTTTTAAGTTGGAAATAAACATTAGCTTTGTTTCCGATTCGTAATTATTATTTTTCCTTCATTTTTCTGTAAAAAGTTTTCGGAAAATTAAAAAAAGGTATTTGGATAATCCAGAATTTTGGATTACTGGGGTTCTACTGTAAATAATAATCATCGCCATCCAAGTCAAATATATCACTTATATTTTTTTGCAACTGAATACTCATTTTGTTTTTGAGAAGAGAAGATATTTGTAATAATTTTCACGGCATCGCAATACCTATTCAAGCATTCCATGCCGCACCCCTTCCTTCGGCCATCTTTTGGAGGACAGCACATGCAAGGTTGATGATCTTCGTTTTTGGAATCGGGCTTAATGTCCACGTACACATCTAAAAGAAGCAAAATGAATCAGTCAACTAAAGCAAAAATTAGAAAGTCAAATATTCAATTTAATTGAAAGGGCACACGATGATCAAATAATGATAGAAACTATATGTACGGTGAAACACGAAATCGATCGGACCACCAACATTTTTTGTGTTAGCTGTTAAAATAGCATGCCATCTAGACTGCAATTACCAAGCTATTAAATACAATATAAAATATTACAGTTTTTAAAAATCTGAAAATAATAAAAGTTTTAAGTTTAGAGAAGAAATAAACATATTGTATGTAATATATTGAATAATAAATTTATTTATCTGTTACTCAAGGTTTAAAAAAGTCAGTTATTGACTTTTGTTTCATTTTTTTAAGATGACAATTTCGACTCATTTTTACACGATTCTGAAAGCCACTGACAATTCCACAGGCAAAGCAGGAAAAGTGGCCAAGGCTAGTACATGGAAGAATTCCCAGAAACCCATCTTCTCTTCTGTCCCTTCCCGTTCCGAACTAAGAAAAAAAAAGGGTGGGAAGCAGAGGCAGCTCGTCCACAAGAACTGCTGTCCCCCCTGAAATTATTTTTAAAGATTTTATTTCCGTTTTTATTCTAATTGCCTTACTTTTCCACTTTGAGAATTTAGAGTTCAACAAAAATGACAAAAAAGTAATAAAAAATGTAAAAAGAAGATGGAAAATCAATCAAGAATTAAGAGAGAGACAGACCAGAACTGCAGAGTTCTGCCCCCCTATAAATCCGATATTAATGCAAAGAGCAACGCCGGAGAAAAGCAAACCTTTCTCCGCTTGAAATTGCATTCATTTCAGCTGCATTTTTTTTTCAGCTCTCATTTGGCATGACTTCCTCATTTGGCTCTTTTTCTCAGTAGTTCAATCGTTTTTTAAATCCAATTCTGGAGGCATCCAGTATTTAGATTATGCCTCTCAGCATTTCATTACCAAAATAAAGCTACTATAGAAAAAAAAACATTATTTCAGTTTGTGTGAGAATTTTAAGGTATCTTCTTATAAATTAAAATTATTTAAACTTGAAATTATCAGATTACAGTCATTAAAGTTATTGAAAAAATATATATATGAAATGTCTTCGTTTTTGTAGTCGTTAAACAAAAAACACAGGCCGAGTTATTCTAAATTCCATTTTATCATGGGAGAGTGACGGAATGTATGTACATTTCAGTTGAAGTTTTTTAAGCCAAAAGCGAACAGAAGATCCCTGCTTTTTCTCAGGTAGGGATTTAACAGAGACACGTGCTCAAAGTGAAGGGAATAATAGCTATTTTTAGTATATTACATAAGTGTTTTAGGGAAAATGTATGGCGGCAATAAGTCACTGATTTCGCGAGTTGTGTGCGCTTGGAAACGATTAAAATATTCTTTCAGTAATAAATATGTCAAAACGAGAGATTTAATATACCTGAAGAGCGGGAAATAAAATGAAACTGGAAAGTGATTTTGGAATAAATACATTAAGACTTTAAAATATATAATATTAGAATTTAAAGCAAAATTAAGTGAGATTATTACATATATATATATATATATATATTTTAACATTTTCTACTGAGATATTTGTTACTTCTTTAACTAACGCCAAAAACAAATAAACCAGCTGAACTTAAAAAAAAGGGCAGATTCAAGCTTTTGTCTGAATATAAGAATAAGTAACCAGCTTAATGTAAAAGAAATGGGAGGATTTAAAAACAGTTATCAAAATACTTAAGATGGATAGCGGATGAAAACGTTGGAGTCTAACATAAATTCTTGTCACGGAGATGAACGAAGAGTTCTCTTCAGGAAAAACAAATTTAAAAGCATATAGAAATTATGTAAACCATGCACAATCTTGTGTAAGATAATTAAATAATGCATATAAATGTTAGCAAAAGAAATACAAACATCTACATAGTGCAATTTAAATTGGATCTATACTTGTAAAAGGCAGTGTGTGTGTGATGTCCAGACGAATCTATCACACTTACAGTCATGAAATTTGGCACACATGTGGTCCTGATGGTGACTCAATGCAACTCGAAGCCTGAATTTAAAAATTTTATCCACAAAATTTTTTATTTAATGTTTTGTGTTGTTTTGGGGGAAACAGATTAGGAGTAGAGAAAGCTTCAAAAATTGTGTTTGTAATGAAACAAATGAACAGCTGAGTGTAAAATTCTCCAATATTTTAACATACAATAATATATCTATAGTCAAGAAATGTAATTTTTATTATATTGTTCTTTTTTCCTTAATAAAATTGTCTTATATTTCAAAAGTATATTATTCTTTATATTTAATTCACAAATATTTTTTTAAATAGTTGTTACATGTTTGAATTAAAGTTTATATATATATATATATAAAGAAAGTACAGCTTAATGACTGGTATGTTATATATATATATATATATATAACATCATGGTTTCAGTGAGGTATAAAAGTGTAATTCCAAAGACAGCAATAGTTGACGAACGATGAAGAGTTTCTTTATTTGATTTATACGTTTCAGCTGATTTGGGTATAATTTAGAATAATATCAAGCCATACTTCAAGTATCAAGAGACGAGAAGCGAAGTCACTGGCGACAAAGAAATAAGCCACGCCAAAATGGGCATCTGGTAGGAAGGCCTACATGGTTTTAGAAAAAAGAAGTTGCGCCATCACAGCCAGATTAAGTAGTATTGTAAAAGAGGGGAATTCCTGAGCGTTAGAAACTGGATTTCAGCCAGTTAAAGTGACAGTTAATTGTGTGTTAGAGCTTAAATACAAATAATTTTACGAATTAAATTTTGAGTAGCGTTTTTAAAAAATTAGGAAAATGTTAATTTATTACATATATATATGTGTGATATTTTAATTTTTTAACTTTCCTAAATAATCTTAACAACACCTCATTTTAAATACTTCTACTTTCATCATAATTAACGCACTACAACTTTCTTTTCAAGTCACGAGTTTCTAAAAGGGAAATTCCCTTTTCTGGGTACTTAAGCATTCTGCGCATTCATTTCTGCCCTTTTTCACGGCAGCATGTAAGCTTTCAACAACAACACGCCGCTTGGGCGTAACCTTCTGAATACTGGTCATGGAGCTACATAAAAATTGAATCCTTTACCTATGAAGAAATAACGTAATATCCTAAATGCCTGAATAAAAGAAGATTTAAGCCAAATATTGTCTCTTCCATGACCAAAATGGACTACATTTCACCTTTTTAAAGCCTGATCTTATATATATATATATATATATAAAATTCTATGACTGTAGGGCTCATTGTCTAATGTACCAATGTTAAATATGTATATATATATATATAGTTCTAAAAAAATCATTAAAATAAAAAAAAATCTTGATTTAAATTTTTTTTTAAATCGACAACCATGCAACATAACAATAGAGAAAATACCCGACTCCAAAGGAAAAAAACCTAGAATTCTAGGCAAATACAGTAGTGAAAATTATTCCAATTTATTCAAAATTCTATTTTACTTTTACACAGAAAGACTTTTTTATTTTCAACAATAGTTTAAATCTCTATAAGTGATAGTAAAGAATGCAGGATAGATAATTTTTTTAAATTTCATTTTTAACTTTTTAAATTAAAATAAATTAATTTTAAAATGTTTGATTCGAAGTTTTTATAAAGAAAAAAGAACTTTCTTTCTTTCATGTCCAAAATGTGAAAAGTAAATTATTTAATTCACCAATAATTACACTCAAAATTAATTGGAAAAAGTAAAAATTGACACTATATAAATAAGCATCACTGTGTGGTGTAAGGTTAATGCAGATTGCAAACTGCTTTTCTAAGAATGTCCATTCACAAATGTTGTATTTAAACTGAGAAAGAGGAAATTATGTATATAATAATATTCTTTTATTAGAATTATATAAAGAATATGAATATTAGTAGAGAATTCTGTATAACTATAAATTCTATCAGAATTTTAATTGGTTTGAAATTAAAGAGTGATAACTGGGAAATACTCTAAAAAATTCAAAAATAATGCAAATAATTGTTTCAATCTATTACTAAAAGCAAGTTCATAACAAATAAATGCATACATACTTGTTCTTATTTTCTTGTAATTATTTGCTAATTCATCATTATAGACCAGCTAAGGAAGAGAATGAAAAGATTTAGTTTCTCTAGTATTTCCAGTTATTGCAACATATTAAAAAACTTCCAAAATAAAAAAAATATATCAGAAATTAAGACGAACTAGAAGAAAAGATATTGAGCTACCTGTTTATTCTTGTATAGCCACCACAGATCAAAAGGTAGTTTATATTCGGAGCGCTTCTCTCGAAGGTACCTGCCGACGTGTATGGGAGGAGGCATCAGACCAAAATCATGATCTTCAGGAACATATTCTTTTACTTCTCTCGATCTTGACTTTTTACTGCTGCTACTCTTCTTGGCTACAGAACTGTGCAAAACATAGAAAAAGTCATGACTCAATAATAAGAAAATCACCATGATAGACATATTTAACCCCTTCGGGACGGACGCTTGCTGAAAGTAGCGTGCCCACAGAACGGGAGCTCGCAGGCGCAGTCTGTGCCCACTGGCCGAAGCATTTTCTCTCGCTAAGCCTAACACGCATTAAATTTCGTAAAAAGTACGAGTTACATAATAATGCATAAAAATTCATGGTTATTCCTTTACATAGAAATGAAACCATTTTTAAATATGTGGTAAAAGATATCATATTCTAAATCATAAAAAAAGTTTAATTACAATACTTGATTTTTAAAAATAAAAAATAAAAATACAGTGTATTTCCCTATAACTGAAAGTACCTAAATAAACACTAGATTATTGATGCAAAATTCAAAGATATAGGACAAAATAAATATTTACATTCAATATAAAATACTTCAAGAAAATTGTAACTATTAACTCTTCAAAGGCTTCTGAAAAATCTTCTATTTTAGGACTCCACTGACATGATGGAATTGGAACCGATATATTAATACTATCCTCTTCTAATTCAGAATTTGAAAATTCATAACTATCTAAAGAATTCTAATAATTTATTGTTTTATCACTATCGTCGGAAAAATCCATAAATGTGTTATTTAAAAATTTACATATTTCTTTCTGGGAAAGAAAACACATTCTTTTAGCAATAACTGCACAAATAAAACTGAGAAGCATAAAAACCCTTGACAGAATATCTCTCCCATAAAATCCCAACCCAAGCAAGAGGAGAAACTATAAACCACCACTCCAAAATGAGTTAAAGAGCTCTTTAGCACATGCTTCTATTTACATTTGCC
This sequence comes from Araneus ventricosus, assembly GCA_013235015.1. Taxonomy (NCBI): domain Eukaryota; kingdom Metazoa; phylum Arthropoda; class Arachnida; order Araneae; family Araneidae; genus Araneus; species Araneus ventricosus. The sequence continues at coordinate 4,439 of BGPR01033066.1, read as the reverse complement.
AGCACGTGTTTCTGTTTATACTCTCAAAAATCCAATAATTCTAATTGAATGATTCACAGACACATGACTGACTACAATCCGACCTCGGACAGAGAAATACTAACGTACAGGACCAATCTTTTGAAAGAAACATGGAATAGTAATGCCATCTGATAGAAAACATTTTGTTCCAAAAGCCCAACGCATATTTGCGGTGCTTGGCCCACAGCAGCTATTTCCCGTAATGCACGGAATCCCCGCTCGGCCCTGACAGGAATCTTTCCGCAAACGCACATATGCGGCACTCGTCCCGAAGAGGTTAAGGAATATAATAACTAAGAAACTCAGCCTTATCATTATCATAACAAAAATAATTGTTGATTAAAGAAGTAAATCGAAAATATTAGCTATGCACTTCAGATAATGAAATACAACTATCTCACTGCTGCTTACAAAAGCAAAATTTTAACCAAATAACTAAAGCTATAAAACCTACAAATAATTCTAGTATCTCTCCTCCAAAAAAAATAAATCTCAGTCAATTTTTTACCTTTTTTGTATAAAACTGAGGCTTACTTTTAACTACATGTATGCAATGGTTGTGAATAAAACCAAATACACTGACATAGAAGTAAACTTGCAATTAATATGCAATGCTATAAAAGTGTCACACAACAAACTGCATAAAATCGCAAGAGGGTTAAAAAACTGGAATCTCACAAAAAAGTTAAAATAAATTATCCACCAAGAAAAGTTCAGCTTTCTTTCAAAATGTAAAGTTTCAGATTAAAGAATACTCCTTTTTACACTTGAAAGACGCAAAAAGGCATATGCACAGACCACACATAAAGATCTTCAAATAATAATTTTTCAAACCAGTGGGAGTGTTCTCCCCTAAACTTTCTCGCATACTTCCCCCAAAAGGTGCCATTTCCCCTTCCCCCGCGTGGCTAAAAAATTCGAACCTACTGTTACCCAGAATCCAATGACTATCAGGTTTTTCAATATAGTGATTGAAAAATATCTAGGTAAAGAATCAAATTCAAAGAGATGCGTACCAATTTTCCGCTCTTACCGGCTCAAGGACAAACTGATGTAATTCGCTACTCCGCAATGAAATTCCGTTCCTTTCGCGTGCACAGAAGATTGCTTCCAGTACACATGTGCATGGAGATAACGGATTCTTTTCAAAAGTAAATTATACAGACCGACAGATAGTCAACCCTTTGGCAGATATGGCCCAAAATTTTATACACACCTACATTCATGATGATAAAACTGTGTATAAAATTTTAGCCGCCTAGCTATTCAAGTTTTTGAGTTATAGTGTTCGCATGACCGCAGACAGACAGACTTCCCGTAGATGAATTTTCTCCAAAAATTGGTAGAAATCTACAAATTATGTGTAAAGATCACATACCAAATTTCATTCCCGCAGCTCTAATAGTTTTTGAGTTATCGTGTTCACAGACAGACACACAGACATAATTCCAAAATTGTGTTTTTCGGGCTCAGGGTGGTCTGAAACGTGGAGATTCGTCAAAATCTCGAGTTCAAATTTTTTGACGATTACAATACTTTCTCTTTGTATACTTCGTGTAGGAGAAGGTAAAAATCAATTTGAGAAAACTACCTCTAACTGTCAACCAATAAAATAAATTATGCTTTATTTAGATGGGATCATTCAATAGGTATTGTAAAATTACACTTTATTACCTAAGATTACATTTACTACTCAGTACATTAAACTGACATCTTCTGTTTATTGATCAGCTTGTTTAACTTTTCTTTTTGAAAAAAACCAAGCAAATTCACCCTATTTCAATTTTTAAAAGTTAAATAATCAAATCCCACTTAAACAACTGAACCATCATATTGAACATTTGTTCAGTTCATGTATTTTATAAAAAAAAAAAAAACTTTTCATATAATATAAAACTAATGTTACAATACACATGCTCACATACAACATTCTGTACAGAGCAGCTTAGGATTAGGGATGTAATGAATATTCAGCAACTATTCAGTATTCAGCCTATTCGACCCTTTCCCGAATATTCTGTCTGGCCGAATGCTAAACAGATATTCGGCAGAATAAATTCAGGATAAATTGTTTTTAAAAATGTTGTTTTAAATATATTTAATAAAGAATATTGCATAATTATACTCCATTACATTTATTATAACAAAAATCTTAACATTTATACAATTTTAAGTTGCATAGTACATAAGTGTATTTAATAATGTTGCATATCGTTTATAGAAGTCTGTTCGATATGGTTTCATATATATTACCAGTTTGAGAAAACAAAATGGTCACTATATATTGCTTGCAGGTACTGAGAGATATTTTCCTGCTAAATTTGCAAACATTGGAAATTTTTTCAGATTTTCCCCACCAACTGAGTAGACACTCCATCCTACCTATTAGAAGTTCTTTATCAAAATAGAATTTACTTCTAGTTGTTTTAATTTAAATAATGAATTTTCTTCTACATTTGTCGTTGTCATGTTCTGCAAAGATGACTCTTTTATTTCTTTGAAGCAATCCCAAAATGAAGAATTTCTCATTTCTTATTATTGGAATTAAGGTATTTAAAATATTGCAATTATATATAAAGATATTAACATTTTTTAAATATGCAAATAATAACTCAATTTCATTTAATGTTAATTTTTTCATTTAAAATTTGAAAAATATTTCATTTACAATCAAAGATGAAATGTTTTTAAAAATTTGGTATTCGGCAAATTCACTACATCCCTACTTCAGGGATGAGATTGGCAAAAGAGCAAAAAGACTGAAATCATACGCGAGAAAAAATTTGTACCATAATTTATACGCGAAAGACGTTTTTAAGAAGTAAAACATCAGAACATGCAACATGATGAAAATATTACACTATAATAATTAATAACTTTATTATTTATAATTCAGTATGTATAAATAAGAAAAAATATTAAATTATTATTAAATCATTCGCATTAAAAGTTAACAAACAAGTTTAACACATCATCAGGGGCATCAGAAAATACAAAATTAGACATTAAAACATATTTACCACCTGTGTCCCTGAGATGAAACATTCACCTAACAGAAGTCTCAGAAGAATTATATTTAATAGCCTTTTGATAAAAGTTGGCTAAAAAATAAATAAAAATAAGAACAAATAATTTCTTTTTGCTTCATGCAATTGTGTAAAGTGCTCTTTACATACTTAGTGCTTTTGTGTCAAGTAAGCTCTTTATAAATTATAATAATGTATCATATACTGAATTCTGTTTTATTTCTTTTATTTTTATACTTTTTTTCAAAAGTAACAGCACAATGATTTTGTACCTTATAAAGTGAGAGGGGTCTAGAAATTGTACAGTTACAATGACAGATTCATTTAGCATTAGTGTTATCTGAAACATTTCCTTAATTGTTAAAGAAGTGGTTTCCTTTCATTTTTTTTTATTTGTGTGGCTTTTGTTGGTAACAAATCTCCATTAACACGCTTCACCCCTTGTTTTGGGGGGCTCCTATCTTTAACAGATTTTTCTTCAATAAAGGATGTGTTTATACCCTCTGCAAGTTTATTTTCAGTAGAGGTTAAAGTTTTTGCACAGTCTTCATTAGTATCTCTTTGTTTAATTACTGGTATAGTTGTCGGAACTACATTATCTCTAGAATGCCTAGGTAAATCATCGGTTTTATTTTGAGAAGATTTTTTTATGTATTATTCTCTGCTTAACCTCTTTTGACAGAACACCGCCCCATGCCTCTGTGCCTTGAAGCCATGACAGCTATTTTAGTTTATTGGGCACAAGAAAGAATACCTCGTTTCTCTTTTTTTTATGTAGTTTATTTATTTGTTTTTGTTCCATTTTTTTATTATTATTATTATTTCCTCATCTTGGTATGCCCTACAAGATGACCTTAAGTTTTCAACCAATTTTTTCAACATGTTCATGCAATTTTTTTTTTTTTTTTGCAAAATATGCCACAGAGGTTTTGTTTTCCGCAAAAAGGTAGCACTTAATACTTTGAATGGCACAGAATATGTTGGAATGTTCATCCTTGCAGAGCTTGCCGATATAATGTTGATTCGTCAATAGACGATGAATCAGCTAGTTTCCTAGCCGGTGGAGTCAAGCCGCATGGTCGTACATATTTTCCCAGAATTTTCTTTCAAAAACGGAGGATATAAAGGTTTCTTTTCTTTGTGTAAAAGCGGAATTTTTGGAAGAAAAAGTAAATTTTTGCGGCGGAAAAAAAAAACAAAAAAAAAAACGGAAAACCGAAAGAAAAAGAAAAAAAATGGAATTTTGAGAGAAAAAAACGGAAATTTATCCAAAATAACAAAAAAGCGGAAATCAGCGAAAAAGCGGAAAAATCTCATCCCTGCTACTTATGTGTTGAAGAAAGCAATCAGAGAAAGGTTTCATTCATAGAAAAATGACGCACAAAGGGAAAA
>BGPR01033065.1:0-17172 GCA_013235015.1 Araneus ventricosus | reverse complement strand
TTTTCCCTTTGTGCGTCATTTTTCTATGAATGAAACCTTTCTCTGATTGCTTTCTTCAACACATAAGTAGCAGGGATGAGATTTTTCCGCTTTTTCGCTGATTTCCGCTTTTTTGTTATTTTGGATAAATTTCCGTTTTTTTCTCTCAAAATTCCATTTTTTTTCTTTTTCTTTCGGTTTTCCGTTTTTTTTTTTGTTTTTTTTTTCCGCCGCAAAAATTTACTTTTTCTTCCAAAAATTCCGCTTTTACACAAAGAAAAGAAACCTTTATATCCTCCGTTTTTGAAAGAAAATTCTGGGAAAATATGTACGACCATGCGGCTTGACTCCACCGGCTAGGAAACTAGCTGATTCATCGTCTATTGACGAATCAACATTATATCGGCAAGCTCTGCAAGGATGAACATTCCAACATATTCTGTGCCATTCAAAGTATTAAGTGCTACCTTTTTGCGGAAAACAAAACCTCTGTGGCATATTTTGCAAAAAAAAAAAAAAAATTGCATGAACATGTTGAAAAAATTGGTTGAAAACTTAAGGTCATCTTGTAGGGCATACCAAGATGAGGAAATAATAATAATAATAAAAAAATGGAACAAAAACAAATAAATAAACTACATAAAAAAAAGAGAAACGAGGTATTCTTTCTTGTGCCCAATAAACTAAAATAGCTGTCATGGCTTCAAGGCACAGAGGCATGGGGCGGTGTTCTGTCAAAAGAGGTTAAGCAGAGAATAATACATAAAAAAATCTTCTCAAAATAAAACCGATGATTTACCTAGGCATTCTAGAGATAATGTAGTTCCGACAACTATACCAGTAATTAAACAAAGAGATACTAATGAAGACTGTGCAAAAACTTTAACCTCTACTGAAAATAAACTTGCAGAGGGTATAAACACATCCTTTATTGAAGAAAAATCTGTTAAAGATAGGAGCCCCCCAAAACAAGGGGTGAAGCGTGTTAATGGAGATTTGTTACCAACAAAAGCCACACAAATAAAAAAAAATGAAAGGAAACCACTTCTTTAACAATTAAGGAAATGTTTCAGATAACACTAATGCTAAATGAATCTGTCATTGTAACTGTACAATTTCTAGACCCCTCTCACTTTATAAGGTACAAAATCATTGTGCTGTTACTTTTGAAAAAAAGTATAAAAATAAAAGAAATAAAACAGAATTCAGTATATGATACATTATTATAATTTATAAAGAGCTTACTTGACACAAAAGCACTAAGTATGTAAAGAGCACTTTACACAATTGCATGAAGCAAAAAGAAATTATTTGTTCTTATTTTTATTTATTTTTTAGCCAACTTTTATCAAAAGGCTATTAAATATAATTCTTCTGAGACTTCTGTTAGGTGAATGTTTCATCTCAGGGACACAGGTGGTAAATATGTTTTAATGTCTAATTTTGTATTTTCTGATGCCCCTGATGATGTGTTAAACTTGTTTGTTAACTTTTAATGCGAATGATTTAATAATAATTTAATATTTTTTCTTATTTATACATACTGAATTATAAATAATAAAGTTATTAATTATTATAGTGTAATATTTTCATCATGTTGCATGTTCTGATGTTTTACTTCTTAAAAACGTCTTTCGCGTATAAATTATGGTACAAATTTTTTCTCGCGTATGATTTCAGTCTTTTTGCTCTTTTGCCAATCTCATCCCTGAAGTAGGGATGTAGTGAATTTGCCGAATACCAAATTTTTAAAAACATTTCATCTTTGATTGTAAATGAAATATTTTTCAAATTTTAAATGAAAAAATTAACATTAAATGAAATTGAGTTATTATTTGCATATTTAAAAAATGTTAATATCTTTATATATAATTGCAATATTTTAAATACCTTAATTCCAATAATAAGAAATGAGAAATTCTTCATTTTGGGATTGCTTCAAAGAAATAAAAGAGTCATCTTTGCAGAACATGACAACGACAAATGTAGAAGAAAATTCATTATTTAAATTAAAACAACTAGAAGTAAATTCTATTTTGATAAAGAACTTCTAATAGGTAGGATGGAGTGTCTACTCAGTTGGTGGGGAAAATCTGAAAAAATTTCCAATGTTTGCAAATTTAGCAGGAAAATATCTCTCAGTACCTGCAAGCAATATATAGTGACCATTTTGTTTTCTCAAACTGGTAATATATATGAAACCATATCGAACAGACTTCTATAAACGATATGCAACATTATTAAATACACTTATGTACTATGCAACTTAAAATTGTATAAATGTTAAGATTTTTGTTATAATAAATGTAATGGAGTATAATTATGCAATATTCTTTATTAAATATATTTAAAACAACATTTTTAAAAACAATTTATCCTGAATTTATTCTGCCGAATATCTGTTTAGCATTCGGCCAGACAGAATATTCGGGAAAGGGTCGAATAGGCTGAATACTGAATAGTTGCTGAATATTCATTACATCCCTAATCCTAAGCTGCTCTGTACAGAATGTTGTATGTGAGCATGTGTATTGTAACATTAGTTTTATATTATATGAAAAGTTTTTTTTTTTTTTATAAAATACATGAACTGAACAAATGTTCAATATGATGGTTCAGTTGTTTAAGTGGGATTTGATTATTTAACTTTTAAAAATTGAAATAGGGTGAATTTGCTTGGTTTTTTTCAAAAAGAAAAGTTAAACAAGCTGATCAATAAACAGAAGATGTCAGTTTAATGTACTGAGTAGTAAATGTAATCTTAGGTAATAAAGTGTAATTTTACAATACCTATTGAATGATCCCATCTAAATAAAGCATAATTTATTTTATTGGTTGACAGTTAGAGGTAGTTTTCTCAAATTGATTTTTACCTTCTCCTACACGAAGTATACAAAGAGAAAGTATTGTAATCGTCAAAAAATTTGAACTCGAGATTTTGACGAATCTCCACGTTTCAGACCACCCTGAGCCCGAAAAACACAATTTTGGAATTATGTCTGTGTGTCTGTCTGTGAACACGATAACTCAAAAACTATTAGAGCTGCGGGAATGAAATTTGGTATGTGATCTTTACACATAATTTGTAGATTTCTACCAATTTTTGGAGAAAATTCATCTACGGGAAGTCTGTCTGTCTGCGGTCATGCGAACACTATAACTCAAAAACTTGAATAGCTAGGCGGCTAAAATTTTATACACAGTTTTATCATCATGAATGTAGGTGTGTATAAAATTTTGGGCCATATCTGCCAAAGGGTTGACTATCTGTCGGTCTGTATAATTTACTTTTGAAAAGAATCCGTTATCTCCATGCACATGTGTACTGGAAGCAATCTTCTGTGCACGCGAAAGGAACGGAATTTCATTGCGGAGTAGCGAATTACATCAGTTTGTCCTTGAGCCGGTAAGAGCGGAAAATTGGTACGCATCTCTTTGAATTTGATTCTTTACCTAGATATTTTTCAATCACTATATTGAAAAACCTGATAGTCATTGGATTCTGGGTAACAGTAGGTTCGAATTTTTTAGCCACGCGGGGGAAGGGGAAATGGCACCTTTTGGGGGAAGTATGCGAGAAAGTTTAGGGGAGAACACTCCCACTGGTTTGAAAAATTATTATTTGAAGATCTTTATGTGTGGTCTGTGCATATGCCTTTTTGCGTCTTTCAAGTGTAAAAAGGAGTATTCTTTAATCTGAAACTTTACATTTTGAAAGAAAGCTGAACTTTTCTTGGTGGATAATTTATTTTAACTTTTTTGTGAGATTCCAGTTTTTTAACCCTCTTGCGATTTTATGCAGTTTGTTGTGTGACACTTTTATAGCATTGCATATTAATTGCAAGTTTACTTCTATGTCAGTGTATTTGGTTTTATTCACAACCATTGCATACATGTAGTTAAAAGTAAGCCTCAGTTTTATACAAAAAAGGTAAAAAATTGACTGAGATTTATTTTTTTTGGAGGAGAGATACTAGAATTATTTGTAGGTTTTATAGCTTTAGTTATTTGGTTAAAATTTTGCTTTTGTAAGCAGCAGTGAGATAGTTGTATTTCATTATCTGAAGTGCATAGCTAATATTTTCGATTTACTTCTTTAATCAACAATTATTTTTGTTATGATAATGATAAGGCTGAGTTTCTTAGTTATTATATTCCTTAACCTCTTCGGGACGAGTGCCGCATATGTGCGTTTGCGGAAAGATTCCTGTCAGGGCCGAGCGGGGATTCCGTGCATTACGGGAAATAGCTGCTGTGGGCCAAGCACCGCAAATATGCGTTGGGCTTTTGGAACAAAATGTTTTCTATCAGATGGCATTACTATTCCATGTTTCTTTCAAAAGATTGGTCCTGTACGTTAGTATTTCTCTGTCCGAGGTCGGATTGTAGTCAGTCATGTGTCTGTGAATCATTCAATTAGAATTATTGGATTTTTGAGAGTATAAACAGAAACACGTGCTGGCAAATGTAAATAGAAGCATGTGCTAAAGAGCTCTTTAACTCATTTTGGAGTGGTGGTTTATAGTTTCTCCTCTTGCTTGGGTTGGGATTTTATGGGAGAGATATTCTGTCAAGGGTTTTTATGCTTCTCAGTTTTATTTGTGCAGTTATTGCTAAAAGAATGTGTTTTCTTTCCCAGAAAGAAATATGTAAATTTTTAAATAACACATTTATGGATTTTTCCGACGATAGTGATAAAACAATAAATTATTAGAATTCTTTAGATAGTTATGAATTTTCAAATTCTGAATTAGAAGAGGATAGTATTAATATATCGGTTCCAATTCCATCATGTCAGTGGAGTCCTAAAATAGAAGATTTTTCAGAAGCCTTTGAAGAGTTAATAGTTACAATTTTCTTGAAGTATTTTATATTGAATGTAAATATTTATTTTGTCCTATATCTTTGAATTTTGCATCAATAATCTAGTGTTTATTTAGGTACTTTCAGTTATAGGGAAATACACTGTATTTTTATTTTTTATTTTTAAAAATCAAGTATTGTAATTAAACTTTTTTTATGATTTAGAATATGATATCTTTTACCACATATTTAAAAATGGTTTCATTTCTATGTAAAGGAATAACCATGAATTTTTATGCATTATTATGTAACTCGTACTTTTTACGAAATTTAATGCGTGTTAGGCTTAGCGAGAGAAAATGCTTCGGCCAGTGGGCACAGACTGCGCCTGCGAGCTCCCGTTCTGTGGGCACGCTACTTTCAGCAAGCGTCCGTCCCGAAGGGGTTAAATATGTCTATCATGGTGATTTTCTTATTATTGAGTCATGACTTTTTCTATGTTTTGCACAGTTCTGTAGCCAAGAAGAGTAGCAGCAGTAAAAAGTCAAGATCGAGAGAAGTAAAAGAATATGTTCCTGAAGATCATGATTTTGGTCTGATGCCTCCTCCCATACACGTCGGCAGGTACCTTCGAGAGAAGCGCTCCGAATATAAACTACCTTTTGATCTGTGGTGGCTATACAAGAATAAACAGGTAGCTCAATATCTTTTCTTCTAGTTCGTCTTAATTTCTGATATATTTTTTTTATTTTGGAAGTTTTTTAATATGTTGCAATAACTGGAAATACTAGAGAAACTAAATCTTTTCATTCTCTTCCTTAGCTGGTCTATAATGATGAATTAGCAAATAATTACAAGAAAATAAGAACAAGTATGTATGCATTTATTTGTTATGAACTTGCTTTTAGTAATAGATTGAAACAATTATTTGCATTATTTTTGAATTTTTTAGAGTATTTCCCAGTTATCACTCTTTAATTTCAAACCAATTAAAATTCTGATAGAATTTATAGTTATACAGAATTCTCTACTAATATTCATATTCTTTATATAATTCTAATAAAAGAATATTATTATATACATAATTTCCTCTTTCTCAGTTTAAATACAACATTTGTGAATGGACATTCTTAGAAAAGCAGTTTGCAATCTGCATTAACCTTACACCACACAGTGATGCTTATTTATATAGTGTCAATTTTTACTTTTTCCAATTAATTTTGAGTGTAATTATTGGTGAATTAAATAATTTACTTTTCACATTTTGGACATGAAAGAAAGAAAGTTCTTTTTTCTTTATAAAAACTTCGAATCAAACATTTTAAAATTAATTTATTTTAATTTAAAAAGTTAAAAATGAAATTTAAAAAAATTATCTATCCTGCATTCTTTACTATCACTTATAGAGATTTAAACTATTGTTGAAAATAAAAAAGTCTTTCTGTGTAAAAGTAAAATAGAATTTTGAATAAATTGGAATAATTTTCACTACTGTATTTGCCTAGAATTCTAGGTTTTTTTCCTTTGGAGTCGGGTATTTTCTCTATTGTTATGTTGCATGGTTGTCGATTTAAAAAAAAATTTAAATCAAGATTTTTTTTTATTTTAATGATTTTTTTAGAACTATATATATATATATACATATTTAACATTGGTACATTAGACAATGAGCCCTACAGTCATAGAATTTTATATATATATATATATATATAAGATCAGGCTTTAAAAAGGTGAAATGTAGTCCATTTTGGTCATGGAAGAGACAATATTTGGCTTAAATCTTCTTTTATTCAGGCATTTAGGATATTACGTTATTTCTTCATAGGTAAAGGATTCAATTTTTATGTAGCTCCATGACCAGTATTCAGAAGGTTACGCCCAAGCGGCGTGTTGTTGTTGAAAGCTTACATGCTGCCGTGAAAAAGGGCAGAAATGAATGCGCAGAATGCTTAAGTACCCAGAAAAGGGAATTTCCCTTTTAGAAACTCGTGACTTGAAAAGAAAGTTGTAGTGCGTTAATTATGATGAAAGTAGAAGTATTTAAAATGAGGTGTTGTTAAGATTATTTAGGAAAGTTAAAAAATTAAAATATCACACATATATATATGTAATAAATTAACATTTTCCTAATTTTTTAAAAACGCTACTCAAAATTTAATTCGTAAAATTATTTGTATTTAAGCTCTAACACACAATTAACTGTCACTTTAACTGGCTGAAATCCAGTTTCTAACGCTCAGGAATTCCCCTCTTTTACAATACTACTTAATCTGGCTGTGATGGCGCAACTTCTTTTTTCTAAAACCATGTAGGCCTTCCTACCAGATGCCCATTTTGGCGTGGCTTATTTCTTTGTCGCCAGTGACTTCGCTTCTCGTCTCTTGATACTTGAAGTATGGCTTGATATTATTCTAAATTATACCCAAATCAGCTGAAACGTATAAATCAAATAAAGAAACTCTTCATCGTTCGTCAACTATTGCTGTCTTTGGAATTACACTTTTATACCTCACTGAAACCATGATGTTATATATATATATATATATATAACATACCAGTCATTAAGCTGTACTTTCTTTATATATATATATATATAAACTTTAATTCAAACATGTAACAACTATTTAAAAAAATATTTGTGAATTAAATATAAAGAATAATATACTTTTGAAATATAAGACAATTTTATTAAGGAAAAAAGAACAATATAATAAAAATTACATTTCTTGACTATAGATATATTATTGTATGTTAAAATATTGGAGAATTTTACACTCAGCTGTTCATTTGTTTCATTACAAACACAATTTTTGAAGCTTTCTCTACTCCTAATCTGTTTCCCCCAAAACAACACAAAACATTAAATAAAAAATTTTGTGGATAAAATTTTTAAATTCAGGCTTCGAGTTGCATTGAGTCACCATCAGGACCACATGTGTGCCAAATTTCATGACTGTAAGTGTGATAGATTCGTCTGGACATCACACACACACTGCCTTTTACAAGTATAGATCCAATTTAAATTGCACTATGTAGATGTTTGTATTTCTTTTGCTAACATTTATATGCATTATTTAATTATCTTACACAAGATTGTGCATGGTTTACATAATTTCTATATGCTTTTAAATTTGTTTTTCCTGAAGAGAACTCTTCGTTCATCTCCGTGACAAGAATTTATGTTAGACTCCAACGTTTTCATCCGCTATCCATCTTAAGTATTTTGATAACTGTTTTTAAATCCTCCCATTTCTTTTACATTAAGCTGGTTACTTATTCTTATATTCAGACAAAAGCTTGAATCTGCCCTTTTTTTTAAGTTCAGCTGGTTTATTTGTTTTTGGCGTTAGTTAAAGAAGTAACAAATATCTCAGTAGAAAATGTTAAAATATATATATATATATATATATGTAATAATCTCACTTAATTTTGCTTTAAATTCTAATATTATATATTTTAAAGTCTTAATGTATTTATTCCAAAATCACTTTCCAGTTTCATTTTATTTCCCGCTCTTCAGGTATATTAAATCTCTCGTTTTGACATATTTATTACTGAAAGAATATTTTAATCGTTTCCAAGCGCACACAACTCGCGAAATCAGTGACTTATTGCCGCCATACATTTTCCCTAAAACACTTATGTAATATACTAAAAATAGCTATTATTCCCTTCACTTTGAGCACGTGTCTCTGTTAAATCCCTACCTGAGAAAAAGCAGGGATCTTCTGTTCGCTTTTGGCTTAAAAAACTTCAACTGAAATGTACATACATTCCGTCACTCTCCCATGATAAAATGGAATTTAGAATAACTCGGCCTGTGTTTTTTGTTTAACGACTACAAAAACGAAGACATTTCATATATATATTTTTTCAATAACTTTAATGACTGTAATCTGATAATTTCAAGTTTAAATAATTTTAATTTATAAGAAGATACCTTAAAATTCTCACACAAACTGAAATAATGTTTTTTTTTCTATAGTAGCTTTATTTTGGTAATGAAATGCTGAGAGGCATAATCTAAATACTGGATGCCTCCAGAATTGGATTTAAAAAACGATTGAACTACTGAGAAAAAGAGCCAAATGAGGAAGTCATGCCAAATGAGAGCTGAAAAAAAAATGCAGCTGAAATGAATGCAATTTCAAGCGGAGAAAGGTTTGCTTTTCTCCGGCGTTGCTCTTTGCATTAATATCGGATTTATAGGGGGGCAGAACTCTGCAGTTCTGGTCTGTCTCTCTCTTAATTCTTGATTGATTTTCCATCTTCTTTTTACATTTTTTATTACTTTTTTGTCATTTTTGTTGAACTCTAAATTCTCAAAGTGGAAAAGTAAGGCAATTAGAATAAAAACGGAAATAAAATCTTTAAAAATAATTTCAGGGGGGACAGCAGTTCTTGTGGACGAGCTGCCTCTGCTTCCCACCCTTTTTTTTTCTTAGTTCGGAACGGGAAGGGACAGAAGAGAAGATGGGTTTCTGGGAATTCTTCCATGTACTAGCCTTGGCCACTTTTCCTGCTTTGCCTGTGGAATTGTCAGTGGCTTTCAGAATCGTGTAAAAATGAGTCGAAATTGTCATCTTAAAAAAATGAAACAAAAGTCAATAACTGACTTTTTTAAACCTTGAGTAACAGATAAATAAATTTATTATTCAATATATTACATACAATATGTTTATTTCTTCTCTAAACTTAAAACTTTTATTATTTTCAGATTTTTAAAAACTGTAATATTTTATATTGTATTTAATAGCTTGGTAATTGCAGTCTAGATGGCATGCTATTTTAACAGCTAACACAAAAAATGTTGGTGGTCCGATCGATTTCGTGTTTCACCGTACATATAGTTTCTATCATTATTTGATCATCGTGTGCCCTTTCAATTAAATTGAATATTTGACTTTCTAATTTTTGCTTTAGTTGACTGATTCATTTTGCTTCTTTTAGATGTGTACGTGGACATTAAGCCCGATTCCAAAAACGAAGATCATCAACCTTGCATGTGCTGTCCTCCAAAAGATGGCCGAAGGAAGGGGTGCGGCATGGAATGCTTGAATAGGTATTGCGATGCCGTGAAAATTATTACAAATATCTTCTCTTCTCAAAAACAAAATGAGTATTCAGTTGCAAAAAAATATAAGTGATATATTTGACTTGGATGGCGATGATTATTATTTACAGTAGAACCCCAGTAATCCAAAATTCTGGATTATCCAAATACCTTTTTTTAATTTTCCGAAAACTTTTTACAGAAAAATGAAGGAAAAATAATAATTACGAATCGGAAACAAAGCTAATGTTTATTTCCAACTTAAAAGAAGTATTTGAAGTAGTCTTTAAGAATGAATACAGCACCTTAATGAGTAGAACAGGGATGAGATTTTTCGGTTTTTTGGTGGATTTCGGCTTTTTTTTATTTTTTTTAAATGAAAAATTTCCGCTTTTTCTTTTTTCCTGAAAAAAAAAAAATCTGCTTTACCCCTTTTTCTTTCTTACATTGATCTTGGAATCCGTGTTCTTAAAAAAAAAATTAAGATATATCTGTGCCTCCTTTTACAAGAAATGCTAAGAAAAAAGACCCTTTTGATTGAAAATTCTTTTTTTTTTCAAAAACTGCATTTTAAAGTGAAAAATTTGTTAAAAACCAAGTAGCATGTAACTAATTGCTTAATGTCATAAATTTAAAAAAAAATTTCATTTACATTGAAAATCTTATTTTTAAAACTATGTTTTTTTTTTTTCATTTTTTAATATTATTCCAGCTACAAATTAGTTGACTAAATAACAGTTGTAAGTATAATTAGTATTTTATTGTTAATTTGGTATTCCTTTTTTGTCATATGTAATTTTTAAGTGTCCTTTATTTTTTTTATTTGCTGAATTTAGCCCTGCATGTAATTAAACAATTACCCACTCACAAACATATATATATTTGTATATAATAATTTATCGCGCTTAAATGCTTAAGTTACTTAAAACGTATTTCACGCGTAAAATTTTCAGATTTCTATTTTCAGCTTTTTTGGTTTTTTTCCTATCTCATACCTGGTAGAAACAAACTCGGATATCTTCTTTTTACCCTCAACATGTTTGCCACTGTACCTTGTGAATCACCTCTTGCTGTTTCCGTACGCCTTCACAGAGCACCCAGAGTCGATACTCTACTGCATTTGGGTATAGCAAGAGTATTTTATCGAATTTCTCGGAATGAGAACAGAGGTCTGCCCCAATTAGTTCGGATCCCCGGGGTTCTGCTGTAATTCTGTCGGTGACTACTAAATTGACAATATATAGAATGGTACAAGTGATCTTATTACCTGTGGATAATGTCATGTATTTCTGTACATCTTATTGCTTTAGAAAGAGTTCCATGGAATTTATCAAAGTGGAAAAAAAAAAATTTATAATTGCATGGCACGTAATAACGATGATGGTGTTCAAAACTAAGCTCTGTTGGAATATAGCAATTATTTTTAACTATATTAGGATCATATTCAGGATTATTTAGTTGGAGTAATGATAGTGTGAATAGCTTTCTCTGCGCTGTCAACTAAAGTTGTCTCTGGCTATAATCAGTTTTGTTTCATCTTATGTTGAATCTTGTGGAAAATCAAAATGATTTTGAATTGCATTTTGCTATTTTCTTCCATTTTTCCACTTTGTCTATTTATTTTTTTGAATGGTGCTAAATATAATTTTGTTTTTGCTATTTGAAGGAATTTCAGTATATTCTATTGTGACAGGCTTTTTTTTTTGTATTAGGCAAAAGCTTTTTTTTATGTTTTTGATAATTGCACCAAAATGAATAAAGTGTATTAATTTTTTCTAAAAAGTTTTTTCTTGCTTGTTGTCAAATTTAGTTTCTTAATTTTATAAATTATTTTCAACAGCTTTTTTAGTTCTTTTAGTATTCTGATTCACATTTAATTTTTAGTATGAAATATTTTTGGCTCTTCTTTAAGCCATTTTTTTTTTCTATGAATCATTGCAACAATATTTTTTAATTATGGATGTGTAAAAATTTGCTCATAAAGTTATGTCTCAACAGGTCCTTAAATCTTATATTAGGGCAGTTATCTGTAACAATAATGTAATCATTAAATTAATTTGTTTATGTTATTAAATAATGCTAATAAATGCTGTTAAATAAATAAATGTTATTATTGTTATTAACAAAATTAATGTTTACTAATGATTTGTGCTACTAGAATTTTTTCATGATTTTTTTCTTTGCTAAGGGAACCCATTATTTTCCTATGTAAAACACTTATATGTAATTCAACATCATTGAAAATGCTTTACTATTTTCATTGTGCTGCTAAGAATCTAAAACCTATAAATTCCTAGTTAACAATCATATTATATTAGCTTGGAGTTAAATTATATTTAAGAAGATATTTGATCTTCTATCCATAACTAAAATTTATTTCCTATCACACTTTTAATGATTCTGAATTCAGTATTTGGAAGAAGCGTTTTTAAAGTATTTTATGGGAATGAGTTTTTTTTTTGTAATAAATAATATATTATTAATGATTATTTATGTAATAGTTTTGAATGTCGATTATTGGTATGATTATTGATCTCTTTATTTATTTGTGTATATCCTTTATATAGAATGATGTATGTTGAGTGCATACCACAGCTGTGTCCTTGCAAAGATATGTGTTCCAATCAGAGGTTTGCCAAGCACGAATGGAGTCCGGGTCTGGAACGATTCATGACCAAAAATCGGGGGTGGGGAATACGTACTACGGAATTTATCAGAACTGGTACGTTAATTTTTTTTTCAATATTTATTTTGCACATATTCCTTCATATTAAATTTAGTACTCTAACTGGCTTTATTTAGAAATCCTGTTTTTCAAGGTTAAATCTAAAAGAATCATTTCATTTTTGTTTTTGAAACAAATCTACATCATCATCTTCTACTGACGAATCATACTGCCGTAAAACGCTCGGAATTCTCAAATCGCCTATATTGTTGGCAGCCACTTTGCAAGGGAAAGTATTGCTCTATTATGTAGCAAAAAACCTGTTTCTAGGAAACCTGTGCCTTTGTTTTGATAGAGGTGTTTTGCATGTGCTCTACATTCTTTTCTTTTTCATTCTTTTTGTACGTCGTTTGCAAATCATTATGCGGATTTCTTCTAAAGATCAACAATTTTGATAGAGATTTATCTTTGTTTTATGGCTACTATTAGAAAAGATATTTTAAATCGATTTGATGAAGTGGGCTTTTGTGCTATTGATAGTGGTTTAAAAAATCCATGGATGGTGGAATTGGTTAGAAAAAAATGTGAATGGCGTGTACGTAAGTGAAGTAATTAGAAAATTACGCAGCTGTGGAGTGACCTATTGCGTTTTATGCAACAAAGAATTAATATAAGTCTCCCGTGGATTATCTGCTCTTGCCAAACACATGGAATCGGGAAAGCATGCCAACGGCGTGGAAGCAAGATTAAAGAATATTGCATTGCCTGGTAAGTAGTACTACTTATATATATAATTAGCAAAATTAACGATTCCCAGATAGCAAAGAAGGTTGCGGAAAGGTTGCCATTTCACTTTCCATAGGATGTCCGCAAAAGCATTTCCGCGCAAACCTTTTCGGAAACCATTGTCGCAAGGTTTACATAGGAAAGCTTTTTATGAAGTACCTCACTGACAAGGTTTTAGCGACAAGTCCGCAAAAGAATTTCCGCGCAAACCGTTTTGGAAACCATTCCCACAAAATTGATGTAGGAAAGCTTTTCATGAACCACCTGTCCCATCGCATGTAGCCCCGTCGGGTATAGTGGTTATTGTGTTTCCAACTCTATGAACGCAGGTTCCATCCCCGGCTCGGAGGAAATTTATAACGAAATCGTACAAGTAAGTTCAATTAAAAATTAGATTAATAAAATTAATTGAAATTAATATTTATCTTTGATTAGTTAAGATTCCTAATTGATCTAAGTAATTGACATTCCAGATGACGTCAGAAGAAAGGTGATAAAAGAAGGGGGTTGGACCCCTCTGTAGGAGTACGGCTTCGAAGGGGTGGGTATTTTGTCCACTGAAGGAGGGCTCTTAACAACTTTTGAAAGGTCTGAATCAAACTTGTAATAAAAGCTTGGGGAAATCCTACTAAAAACATTACAGAAAACCTTGTTTCTTGTTGACTATCGAATCTTTCCGCTACCTTGCCGAAAGGTTCAATCCTTGTCATGGAAACTTTTGTGAGAACCCTTTACCCTTGCTGACGACAAGGTTTCCAAAACCTTTTAGACAAACTTTCTTTGCTATCTTGGTTCATACCGGAATATCTTTTTATTTAAACTTATTTTCGGTTCGTCGATTTAACTGGAACGCATGATGCAGATAATTTTTTTCTGTTTAAAAATGGAATTTCACTTTCGGAAAAAATCGGAACAGTTGGCACTTGTGATAGTAAGTATTCAGGGCCGGATCTACCGGCCGAAAAATCCATGGGTGCTTGAGGATGAATAAAGTCAAACAGATAATATATAAAATAAATAAATAAATAAATATATTTGAAGCCTACGTTGTCTCTGGTTATTATTCACCTACATTTCATAATAAATAACTACATATTATCAGACATGACACATTTCCGCGGAAACGTGGATTTCCGCTTTTTTGGCATCGGATTTTATTATTCTTAATTTTATTTTATATAATAATTCTACAATATTTTTAATATCTCGAGCACTTTTTGTATAAATTTTATTTATTTTATTGTTCAATTAATCATATATATTTTACTTCTCGGTATTTATGTTTGGCACATTACCGACTATGCCAATCAAGTTACTTTACTCCTGCATTATGGTTCCTCTTACTCTAAAAGGTCAAAGTTCACCAATAGAATATACAAACTAAATAAAGATTGCAAAGACACAACGATCACCAACGCCATCAATGTATCGACTGAAACAGGGTTGCCTGATCAAAATAGCAAAATAAGGCCAAATTTGACAAATTGATTGAAAATGCCATTTGCTATTAGAAAAACAGTTATCCTTCATGAAAACGAATCCCACTTGATATGCATATGTTCAATGTTCTATTATTAAACTAAAATTTAAGTGAAAGAAATTTAAAACATCCTTGTTCTATTCAGGAGCTATTTCTTGTTTGACGGCTCATTATATATAATTTGAAATGTGTAATATGAAAAATTTATTTAAAAACAATAGAATAAGTAATTAAAAATTGTTCTGAAAGTCATTAACAAAAATAAAGCCAAAAAAAGGCCAAATGAAAATTTCTAAGGCCAAGGGCTTTGAAAAAAGGCCAGATTTCTATAATTTGGCCTTAAAAAGGCCAATATAGCAACCCTGTACTGAAATTTTATTATAAAAATCATCTTAAATAGTAAGGAAATACAACGTGTTGCCATTCGAAGACCAGACAGCAGCAAAAACTATTTACAAATAATAGGTTCAAATTGGCTGACGCCCCGGTGGGTCAATGACAAATGATTCGAATCCTTACAATTAAGTTCAGCTTTTTTTGTTCCAAGTGTGTGTCATGCCTGGATTATATTTTGACCAAGAAGGCATCTGAAAAATATCTTCTCACAATGGTGGTGGTGGTGGTGGTGGGGGAAACACACAGAAGTTTGATAAATACAAAATTTAATAGGTGCAATTCCATCTCATAAATGCATATTTATACTCTGAAGATAAAATATATTATTTATTTTATAGGATGTAGGGAGAATTGAGAAAAGAATCAAGGAGAAATTTTTAGAAATGTTATTCTTGCATCCCTGCCCTCTGCCAAAATGAGCTTATTCTGCCAATTTTGTGCCAAGCCTATTCCAAATCAACATTTTTCCTTAAGTAAAAAATAAATAAATAAAGAGAGAAAGAGGTGAATGGAATTGAATAATTTAATGCCTAATTTTCTAATTTTATTGATGTTTCATTTCTTAAAAGAAGAAATAATCGGTTTTAGATTAAAAGTTAAAGCAAAACTTAATTTAAAAGTATTTGAAATTTTATTTTAAGGAGATTCGTTGCAAAGAAACAAACTCCTATTAATTTAAAATGAATTCATTTATGATGCCTTTTCTGTTCTTTCCCCCCCCCCCCCCAAAAAAAAAGAAACCTGATTTTGCATTAGAAATCTTGGTTTTTTTTCCCTCTGATAATCTGGTAACTTTTATTTAAGAGTTTTCTTACACACAAAAGAGAAGAGCCTCTTTGTTTTTGTTTAATATGTAGCTAAAATTCTTATAATTTGTTCATAAACATTTATTAAAAATATGACACACACATACTGTATTCTTAATTAAATTATAATTATTATTTTCAGGAGCTGGAGGTTATAATTCTGAGTCGAGCGTTTCATATGGCCTACATCAAATGTTCAAGAGTTATGTAACTGCATCTGAAAGTAGTTTATCACAGCAATCGGTACCACTTGCTGATTGAATAGCCAATAGTGAAGCAATGCTTTTGGGTTTTCGTACAGAAAAATCATTGTGATTTTCACTTGCTCCTGACCTTCTGGATTTAGTGAAAGAGCTGTCAAAAGACAGAAAAGCTCTGAATGGAGTTGGAATGCACCGCACTTCAGCAGCCTATAAATTACGATTTGGTGTTGCTGGGACTTTCGAAGAAAATCTTTTGGAGGATTTGAAGCATGAAAAGTTTTCACTGAATATTGATGAAAGCATGAGTAATAACAATGAAAAGATTGTGACAGTCCTGGTTAATTATTTACGGAACGACAAGATTGTGGCAGAACACTTACAATCATTTTCTGTGGCTAGTGTCAACAGTGCTTTACTTTTTGAGGGCATTGTTAAGCTTCTAGAAGAAAATAACATTCCATGGCGTAACCTAATGTCAGTTCTTCTAGATTCATGTAATGTTATGCTTGGCAAAAAGTTGAGACTTGAAAGTAGACTCGGAGAAAAATGTCCCCATTTATTGGACATTGGTCGTGACTGCAAAGCTATTCTGTAAACCTTTTGGTCTAGACTTGAAATCCTTATTCACAGATATACATAATGATTTTAAGTTGTTACCAGATCTACGAGCAGCATTGATGGAAATTTGTGAAGTACTCAACATTAAATACACAATGCTGCAGAATTACATCAGCTACCGCTGGTTATCGGTTTGTGTTGTAGCACAAGGTTTTTCGAGGATGATCAGCGCCCTCGCATTATTTTATTTTTCTTTCCTGTCCCGTTCGGAAAAAACAAATTTTCTTCCTGTGGTGATAAATATATACAAGCTTCAGTGTCACTTAAGCTAGAAAAGAATTTATTCATAAAATACATTCCAGACTTGCAGAAAAAAATATGACACAAGCAGGTAAAGTAGGATTGCTGAAAAGCTGTTTGAAAACAGCTTAACTACTATGTTG
>BGPR01033064.1:0-17172 GCA_013235015.1 Araneus ventricosus | reverse complement strand
TATAAATCTGAACTTCTTGAAACAAGCTCAAGGATCGTATTGAAGTTGTCTTCCACTTGAGTAGTTGTTAGACGTTAACCTAACTTAATGTGAAATTATTTTAATAATGTTTTATTTCCTGTTATGTTCAGCTAATGGTATTATAAGAATTGGGATGAAACCTAGAATAGAAAACGTAAGTTAAAGTAATGTTTTTTCTATGGCGAGGAATTTTGAAGAGCGGAGTGATGGTTCGTATATCGCCCTAGTTATCGCACTGCTGTTCCAAACCACACTGTACTAGCTACAAAAATAGGTATTTATGGAACATAATAAAACCGTATATTTTGAGCCATAAAGGATGTACCATAATTATTAGATAAAAATTTCAAAAAATCTTATATAAAATCATTAGCACTGCTGTTAGAAACAAGATAAAGACAGGCAAACTATAAACAATTCTTAATGTGTGTTTTAATTTATTCATTAAGTTTAAGCAAGAGGAAACTTCGTAAAAAAACAAATATCTAACAAAAGTCATTGTGTAAAGTACTTGTCTTCTCAAATTCTTACTTTTAATCTAGTACTTAACGTGGAAGAATGACGATTGTGGAACGATAATACGCAAAAATTTACTACGGAAAGTAAATAGGAAAGTGAAGACAAATTACTTCTTTATATATACACGAGGCGTGTTTTTTAAGTAAGGACAGGTTTGTTTTATACACTAATAGGTGGTGCGTGCGCCGCAACGAGTGTTGGCGTTGTGTCCCGGCATTCCTTGGGAACAACTGTGCTCAGATGCAGCTGTCTAGGTAAATTGTACGGTCTGTTCTGCGTCTTTAAAATGTTCAAGATTATCGAATCGCCCGCCCCGTGCGAGGTATGGTCAGTGATACGTTTTTTGTTGACAAGAAACCTGTTTGCTGCACACATTCATCGGCAGATTTGTGAAGTTTACGGAGCTACTGCCATGTGTGATGGCAAAGTGCGTAAGTGGGTCAGAGACTTCAAAGCTGTCCGCGACAACTTCCATGATGATTCCCGCTCCTGTCGCCCATCTGTGATAACGGACGCTATGGTGGCTTCGGTTGAAGCGAAAATTCTTGAGAACAGACGCTTCACCCTAAGCACTCTTTCAGACGACTTTCCTGAAGCGTCGAGGTCAGTGCTGTACAAGATTGTTTCTGAAAAGTTAAACTTTAAGAAACTGTGCTCCCGTTGGGTCCCTGAACTCCTAACGGAGGACCACAGAAACAAAATATTTGAGTGTTCGCTGAATTTTTGACTCGTTATAACGAAGAAGGTGACGCCATTTTGAGTCAGATCGTAACGTGAGACGAAGAGTGGGTTTCACATGTCATGCCCGAATCAAGCAACAGAACATGGAGTAGAGACACACGTAAGGGTCAAGGCCAAACACACTCTGTCCCAACTCAAGATCTTGGCGTCCGTGTTTTGGGATAGGCATGGTGTTTTGTTGGTCGACTTCATGCAACGCGGAACCACCATAAATGCGGTAGCCTACGGCCAAACCCTGCGAAAGCTACGCAGAGCGATTCAGAACAAAAGACGCGGCATGCTGACAGAGGGAATTTTGCTACTCCATGAAAATGCAAGGCCTCACACCGCAGCTCAAATCCAAGCTTTCTTGCACTCTTCTGGCTGGGAAGTTTTGGACCTCTCGACAGCCCCGACCTTTCGCCGAGCGATTTTCATCTTTTACACCATCTCAAACATCATGTCGGCGGCAACCACTATAACGATGACGAAAACGTGAAAACAGCCGGTTATCGGAGAAAGTTTCTATGAAGAGGGTATTCAAAATGTAGTTCTGAGGTATTATAAGTGTTTAAACAAACTTGGCAGCTTTGTTGAAAAATAGAAAAATGTATGTAGATGTGCTTAATATTTCTTCATTTTGCCAGATATATTACAGGTACTTTGATCCACGAGTAACAGTTTTCTATACTAACTGTTACTAAGCTGTAGCGAATGTTACAGACTGCAAATATGTTTTATTGAGATTTTATGTTACAATAATTCTCTAATTACAGCGCTTGTATGAAAATAAACTGATTAATGCTGACCTTCAGGTGCAACTTTGTTTGTATATGTGCAGTGAGAAATCATGGAATATTTATTTATTGATTTTATTATATTTGTGTTGATTTTGTAGCTTTCAGATGCATTTTCTGATGAAGGATTTTTTGTAAACCCCAGGTAAAAATCGTCAGTTTTGTTTTATGAGAAAAATTAATCAAATAAAAGAATCATTAACTGCCTTAACGAACTATAAACATTGGTGTTAAGATTAATTATTTGCTGAGACAAAATAAAATTACAATGATTTCTCCCATTTTTTTCTCTTTTGCGCTTTATTGTTGTATTTCTTTATCATTCTATAATATTTCTACAATCAATGCTTCATATTCATTTTTGAATAGTCTTCTTGAATCGATGCACATTTTATTTTATAAAACACCTGAAATTGTAATTAATAGAGTTTTCATCCTTGTATTTTTTGACATTGTGTTCAATACAAATCCTTTCTACATGCGACGAATTTCATACAATGAAGCCAAAAATTCAGGATATCTTCTCGCAACAATCGCGAAATACAAAAAATTTAAATGGTTGGCTTTTCTTTCGAAATTTCGTTTTTTCAACTTGCCATTTCAAAACAGCAACATATCTGTCTAAAGACCTGATTCTTCAAAACTCTCATCGGATTAATGATTGTCCATATTAATTATTAAAGCTATTGTTATAACATATCATCATATGTTTTACTACTTCAAAAATGAGTGGAAATTTTATGTCTTGCGGAAAAATTTCATAACATGTATTTTACCATCTGATGGCCGTAAGGGCCAAGACGGTCCATGCAAACTGATAGACGACGGAAAAGCCCAAGAAAAATCGTTTGATAATTTTCTTCTCCATTTCCAATAAGGTCGGCAAACGGTGCGGAGAAATCTTATTTTTTCAACAATGGTTCTTTCCCCTCCCTCTGCCACTCTTTATTGATGTCTCCAGTAAGTTGTCGAGGTTTCATCTTCCATTGACATAGTTTTAAAATAAAAATCACCTGTAATAAAAAAAACACTTATTTATTTTTAGAGTATTTTTCTATGGCCTTTAAGCAGAGGAGTTTAATTCTTTTTTCTAGAAAACAACAGTGGACTTCTTTGGTTCTTTGCACTCTCCACCTTTATAAGTATCTCCTTTTGAGATCCTCTCTTTACCAGATTTACGGAATTATCAATTTCTAATTCAAAAACATCTGAATTAGAGCCACCTTCATAGAGAACTTGAGGCTATCTCGCTGAGTTTTCAACATACATCTTCAGATTTATGATGCGACATCTGTAACATACACAAATTTTCCCTCATCAAATTTCATATGTTTGTAAATGAAATTGCGCCTTATTCCGGCCCTACAAATTTTTAATCTTATAGCACGTATTGCGCAACCTAGTAACCTCTCTGTGTTATCTCCAAGTCTTCGTCGATGTTGATTTGACAAGTACAAACATGCTCTCGATAGTTTTAAACTACCTTCATGAAGGGCATAGAACCGTAGAATCTTAATACGCGGTATTAATAACATGGCGATGTGAAAGCACTCGAATGTAGAAGATGATAAATTTTTTCTGGAAGCCATACTCTGCATATAAAAGCTCAAGTATATGCACAATCGAATGCGGCAGCATCTTTTATAGACTATTAGAAAATGGTGAAAATACCACAGCCTAGGGCAAGAGCCTGGCAATGATAAACTGCTTGGAATGCAACTAAAGTAATCTTAATTTGTATTGTTGGGTACAGCAGGTTTATTAATCACAGTGTCATTTGCATTTCTTCTGGGCAGTTACTCCTTATAGTGCCGTTTGAAGGGAAATTTTTCTACTAAATTGTTCTCAAACTAAAGTAATCGTAAATTGAATTGTTGTGTACTGCAGGGTCATTAATCACAGCTTAATTTGATTTCTTATGGGTAGTTGCTCCTTATAGCGCAGTTTGAAGGGAAGATATCATGCTAAATTTTTTTTCTATGCCAAGAGAAAACCAAACAATGTGCATGAAGTGGCACATTTTAAAATCGGCTTATATTTTATGGTTTCTTGACATCTCTACGGATTATTTGTACTCTCTGTATTTATAATTGGAAAAATTAAGTATTTTGATGGCTTTAGAAACGGGAATAAATGAGATTTGTGACAAAATGAGAAATCATCCTTTGCGTAGTTTGGAATTAAGATTTGGAAATTTGAAAAATATTTATTACCACTTTTAATATTGAAACGTTTTCTATATAAAATTTAAAAGTTTTACTCGAACTCACTTAATTTTTTCTTTTCTTGATTTCTTTAATACAAAGCCTGGAGTTTTATTTCTGGGCTGGTAAATTAAAATTAGTGTTAAACCATTTGTTTCGGATGTAATACGAAAACGCCAATGTCACAATACTTTTCACATAGGTCAATATTTGATAAAATATATCATCCTTAAGAAGACTCAAGCTAGGTATTTTTTTCTTGACTTCTTCATGTAACTGATGAAGAAAAGACACATCAGGATTTACGCATGCTTGTGATCAAGGATTGCACTGCCCCATTTCGGGAATTCTGAATTAACTACAGTGAAACCTCTTCGAACGGCCACCCCTGCATAGCCGCCCCCCTCTTAACGGCCAATTTTTCGTGGTACAGATTTTTCGGCCCATAGATCTAACGTTAAAATAACCCCTAGCAACGGCCACCCAACCTCTCTGAACGGCCGCCGGGTGGGTTTGCCCATCCCATTTGACAAACGTAAAGGTTAGAGATTTACTTTTTAGACTGAAAAACGAACTTGAAAAAATGGTTTTTTCCGAGAAGGGTAAAAACTTAAAACAGTCACAAATTGTATCCTTTTTTCAAAAAATGCAAAAGTTATTAAGTAAAGTACTATTTTCTCTTTAGATAAGTCTCAAACTTCATTTTAAATAAGAAATATGTGTCAGACTTGTTTATATTATGTATTATAGCAATTATCTTGTAATTGTAACGAAAACCCTTCAGAGCGGCCAATTTTTCTCGGAACGGAAGGGTGGCCGCTCAGAGAGGTTTCACTGTACTTCGAATCCTCTCATTTCCAAAAAAACCCCAACCTAAATTACGCCATGTTGGATCTTTGGTATTTACAAGTGGAATTTTTTTGCTTAGTATACATTCTGCTTACCTTTATTTTTTATTTTTTAAATTGTTGAATTATGACAAGTACGTCAGGAAAAAAAAATCGATCTTCATTTCAAAATACCTATTATTCAAGATCTTCGATATAAGAACAGTAAGCTTAAAATGTTAGCAAATTATTCATCAAATCTGATTTAAATGATTTACCAATTTGTAATATTTTAAAATATTATTTTCGCTTTTGTATATGAAATAATAAAATTTTGTTTTATTTTTCTACTATAGCTGTAGCATTTCAAAATGCTTATCATGTGGTATAATTTTATGAAATACGCATTATTTTTGTTTCCCCGAACCTTGATAGATTAATTCCCGAATTAGTTGACTCTGTAATAAAAATAAAATGACGAAAAGTAATCGTTAACGATAATGAACAAATATTTGGATTCGTATGAGGATTGTACTGGTACTGCACACCTTATATCTAAGCGTTCCCTTTCCATAGCACAAATGGTCGAAATTTCATTGAATTTTTAAGCGATGCCACCGTAACTTTCGCAATGGTTTAACCATTTCAAACTTGAACTTAACCCGATGCAAATTATGAAACCGAGAAATCCTTTCAAACTTTCATAATGCCTGAGAATCTTAAGGTTCATATCTACAGTGTCGAAACATTATCTGACATTTTGCCTCTTTGAACCAGGGAAGCAGAAGAATTTAGTACCGGAAATACAGCCCCCGACCTTCCAAAGCACGCGGGTTTTCACTGAATGACAGTCGTGCGATAGCGATGAGTACTGAGGTCGGGTCCTAATGGCCAACACAGCCCCACGGCCCAACCCCTCCCGTAGGAGGTACGAACTATCACTGGAGGAGGGCTGTCGCCCCCCCCCCCCAATTCCTGTGCCCCGAGGCAGGCGAGTTCCTTCATATACAAACCTGAGCAACTCATCCACACTTGGTGGTGCCCACATCTATCGGGGGGAGAAGAATTTAGTACAGAAAATAAACACCTCAACGAAAAACTTCCAGATTCACAGTAGCTGCTTTAAATGTCATTTAAGAATTTCTCCTCACTTGTTATCGCAAGCAGATAATCAGGGCCGGCCCAAACAAAAGCGGGGCCTGGTTCAAAGTTGCTTTGCGGGGCATTGCAACAAAATTCGTATAACAAAATAATGATTTATTGTATTTTGGTAATTATTAATTGCTCAGATTGGCAAAGGACGTAATTAATATATGAATATAATTTATGCATAAGGAATATAAAAAAAAATTTAAAAATAATTTTTGATAATTAAAATAGTTTTTAAATTTAATATGACCAACGTACAAACTTTAATGCTAAAATCGTTTAAACCTACCTGAAATCAATAATGAAGTTAATTTAATAATAGTTATTAATTAGTCAAAAATAATTATCAAAAGCCAAAAATGTAACCCTCCAGAAGTCGCGCTTATGTACGAGGTACTTGTATCGTGCATCTTATTATATATTTATATCCTGTTATTTTACAAAAAGGAATGCAACTTTTTTTTTAATCTGTATTTAATAGCTCCATGTTAAATAAAGATTATATAAATGAAAATTGCACTTTAATTTATAAAAGAATGATATAAGCAAGTAATACGATGCACAACATAAGTGTCTCCTAAATTACGCTTGACTGCTGGAAGGTTAAATAATCTATGCAAATATTCAATGCTTAGTAATGTAATGTTATACTACACAAATAATAGTTCGAATTATATTGGATTTCGATTACACATGCACTTTTTTAGCTTTTATGGAGGATAATTCATCAATTACTCCATGGAATTAATTTTATCAGAAGTGTATTTTTCGATGCTAAGAAATGCAAGATCACTCAGGCCATCCATCTCCCATGGTTGCTCGAGAAAATGACAATATCAATATCAGTTTACTGAATGAGCGTTTACAGCTAGCAACAGACATTGAAATTGTTAAAAGTATCTGAAGTATATTTCTCAGATTTGAGGAAACCTCCTCACCGTAAGATAGTATAAATTTTAAAACCTCCATAGCAATTTTTGAACAAAAGAAATGTTAAATATTTTTAAACCTTTTGATTCAAGTATGAAATCACACAGTTTTTTGTGTGCCTCCATTATTGTAGAACGAGGACAGAAACGTACTGAATGTTCAATAATTAATACGAATTACTGTAAATATATTTCAGAGAGATAGAGAAAAGTATAAACTCAGATAAACTTATAACGATAACTTTAAATACTGCAGAGGTTGCTCAGTCATTGGGACTGAAGAGGATTCGATTATTTGATGCAAGTACAAATTAGATCATTTGATATTCACATTTTGAAACAGCTATTTGAAAATGATAATTGAATTCAAGCATTCCTTTAAACAAAAAAAATTCTTGAATTATTTTTTGAGAACACATGTTGTAGAAATGTATGCTGTCTTCCTGCTTTTGTGAGGAAGTATTCAAAACTTCTCAGTTTGAAAACTTTCAGTGCTAAAATTAAAATTATAAAATGAGAAAATATGTTCAATTAGAGTTTCAAAACATGAAAGTTCTAGAAACTTCAAATAATTTTTAACCATGTAGACAACTGAAAGAGAAAGTCCCCCCGCCCTTTCTATTTTTCTCTCAATTTACGATTGCAGTATTGAAATAAAATTTCATACCGTATGAATGAGATTTTCTTTTAACTTAGATTATGAAATGAATTCTTAAAAGTTGAGTTCATTATATTTTTCATATTTAATAACAAATAGACCAAAAAGATAAAAACTAAAAAAGATAATCACCTGATCACAAACTTATCTAAGGGGTCTATTCTGAAACTCCCAACCCAACCGGGGGTACAAGAATAGACCCCCATAACTATGCATAACCTACTGATAGTTCTGTTTTAGGATATTTAAATTGAATCCATCTTCAAAATGCTTCGTATATTTTAAAACTTATCCAAATGATTTTGATATATAGTTTGTCAAAATAATAAAAAGATTCCAAATAAGTAACATTTTATAATGAAAACTGAACAATATGAAAGAGTAGAAAACACAAATTGTCGTTTGTTAATAAAAAAAAACTTTTATCTGAGATGTATTGAATAATAACAAACAGAAAAAATATTGTACCACAAAAACAAAGTTGAAACTACATTATTTTAACATATTATAATATTAAAATTTTCTTTTTGGAAATACAAAAAGAAATGTTGTTTATTGAATAACTATAAAAAAGAGATAAAAATTCGCATACCTGAAATTTCCTGCAAGAACAAAAGCAGAATATTTTATTTTGCTGTACGGCTGATATTCTGAATGCGAACGAACGATTCAACTTAAAATTAAGCTTCCAAGAAGACTCATTGTATTATCCGTAGTGTTTTACACAATTAAAATAATATTCCAGATTCAATATTTCAGATTCACTGCTATTGGTTAAACTCTGAGGGATAGATGTAAAAGACTACCTTTTAACGAGTACCTACGATGAATTTATAGATGCTGGAAAACCACACTTAACAAGAAAAGAGAGATACCCCTGTGATATGTGCCTCGTCATCACTTAGCAATCCTACTGGTTACAAGAGAAATACATGCGCTTAACATAGAGCTAGGTAAGGAGAAGATGAGAAGGGGTACCACAAAGTGTGTGTCCACGATGGATTGACAGTGGGATGGATAGATTTAACAGAATACCTTTTAGAAAGTACCTATGATGAATTCATAGATTCTGGAAAACCACACTTTTTACAAGAAAAACGAGAACCCCCTTGGACATATGTGATCCATCATCGTTTAGAAATTCTGCTGAACACAAGGGGAACACATGTGCTCAATTTAGAACTACATAAGCTGAAGATAAAACATTCATCCAGAGGTGTCTCTTTAAGGTGCCCTGGGAATGACTATTTGCTGGCCATTAGGGGAACAGATGTGGATCCCCACAGAAGTCCCTGAAACAATTGTCTCGGGAACAAGGAATGTATTGAATGTTATCACCTGAAACCGACATAAGCCATTTCCAGAAGTCGTCAAAACGTATAACTTGCAATCTCCTGTTTCTCCAATGTTTTACATGTATGGTCGGATGAGATCTAACAGAGCTCAAAAAAGCATTTTCATTTTGTAAAATCCGTCAGCGCGGGGCCTTTCAGAATCGCGAGGCCTTGTGCGGTCGCACAGTTCGCACCCCCATCCGGCCGGCTCTGCCGATTGTATGCTAAATAGAACAGAAGGATCGAGACAGTTTATCGCTATTCGAATTACAAATATGAAATGGAAAGACTAGCAACGCTATTAGATGAAATATCAACTAATTAAGAATCGATTACTGACGAACATAAAGAAATTGTTGATGTTGAGCTAGAGATCATAAGTCGAATTCTGAAAGGAATTAGACAATCCATCCTATATTTTTGAATTTAGAAGTCTGGAGTTAAAAGTTGTAGTAAACGGTAAAATGGCTTCAATTAAAAAATAGTGTAAAATGGAACGTCTCAAAAGTATGAGATCTTTCACACAACATCGTGATAAGACGAATCGAGTATTTTGACGAAGCAAAAATTGTATAGTGGGTTCAAACTTCTTTCAAATGTTTATTGATGAGGCAGAAATGTATTATTACTTATATACAGACGAATTCAGTTAATTTTGGACGGTAAAACCAATCTTTTCATAAATACTTTGGAAGCGCAAGCATTCATTGATATTTTTTCATTTAAATGCACAACACAGAAGAGATTTTTTTGAAAATAATTTGTCTAATACTTAATACTCTGTAAACTAGCATAACAAATGTTTCCTATTAAATAAAATGAAATTTCTTATGCGTTTTGTAATGAAATTAGGATGCAGCAGTTTGATTCAGTTTAAAATTTATGAGTTATGAATCATGGTGGAAGTTATTTAAACATTTCATCTGGAGTTGGACAGTTTTGCAGCAATCTGACTTCTAAATAAATACGCAAATTTTATTGAAAACACAAGACCTAATTTTTGCAAAATATTATTAGAAAAAGTGGCAAATATTTTTACCATAAATACAGATTTAATCGTAAAAAGAATTCATATTCTCATAGCCACATTTTCTGCAAGGTCGCACTAAATATTCTGTTTGTCTTTCTTTAGGATTTTCTCCCCACTATTCCTGTCCTTAAACTTCTGATTGTAAAATGTTTCTGCAGAAAACCTATTTGTCAACACTCTCTCAACAACATCGTCAGTAATTTTGTAGAATATGACAGAGTTTTAGAGGGTTCATGATTATGCCTGGAATCACGAATCAGAGGTTTCTGGTCGTGATAAATTTTTCTTCTCTTCACAACTTATTTTCTCACCTTTCTCAGAACTATGAAGAGCCTCTTCTTACATTAATATTTTATTATTTTGTTTCGTTATAAAACATTATTTTCCGAAATTATTTTCCGGACGAATTTCAAATACCGTCTTGCAGGTTGTTCAATGAAAGTGCTGCTGATTTTCACCCAATCATATTCGAGATAATCTCTCTCTAACTTTTAAACTGTTCCATTTTTGAAAAGAATTTATTCTCAACGTCGAAAGCATTTTTCTCTTTCTTTTCTTTTCAATTCGTGCAAGCACGTGATATGTTTGAATAAAAGAATGTTCTGTATTGGGAACTCCATCTTCTTAGGTTGCTTGACAAACAACATTAAAGCAGAATCATCACTGTGGTGTTGTTGCTTCGGCCTCCACACCTTTCAGCCATACATATCAAGACCTTAACACCTATGAAGTCCGTATTCTGCTGCCTAAGAAACAATGTTGAAGAAATTTCATTGGAAGCGTTTGAGAATTTATGTCCAATCAAGTGTATATGCATTCTGTATTGTTATTCAAGGGATCATCCGATGAGACGTGAACGATGGCGGAGTTATATAGATATAACTATCTATTATAATTTGCCAACACAACAAGGATTTTTGCTAGGAAAAGTTTTTCGGCAATCAAATTGTAAGATAATTAGGCCCTCCATCTTTAATATTCTAAGGAAAAAACCCCGCTGCTCGCTATTTATGCAGCGTGGATTCAATTATAAATGTCTGCTTCTCTTCATCAATCTTAGTTGCTTTTATCCCCTAATTCATTTCTAAGCATTTAGAACAGACATCAACAATAAGCGAAGTAAAAAACAAAATTGGCTCTGGTGTTAAATATGTTTTTGAAGTTCCAGAGAAAAACTATGGGGGACTTCAAAAATCTTCCTGGTTCGAATTCAGCAACGCCCATAGTCTCGAAATGACTTTCTTTGTTTTACCAAAACGTACGCGTTCATCGCACTAAAAACTGCTGATTTTTTTCGGTTACGTGGCTTCTGACGATCAAGATGTTACTTCATTTACTGAGACATGGCTTTCTGAATATATGGATTCCTTGGACCAATTCGACGATAAATACCTGGTATTCCGAAGGGACCGTGGTTCCTCATCCAATTATTGCAAACGTGGTGATGGCTTTTTTATAGCTATCAAAAAATGGATTTCTCCCTGTATTTTGGATTAGCTGGATTGCATCTCGAGGCTATCTGGATTTTAATCAAATTAAATCACAAACAAATATGCTTTTTTGTGTTATTTCTTTTCCGCCTTCCTCTCGTGCCTACATGTATGTAGAATTTTTTGATTGATTTCAAAGATTTGGCTTTGTTGATTATATGTCCATCTCTGGTGATTTTAATTTATCTACACATGAAGAGTTTGGTGATCACAAGAACGAAATTGTAAATGAATTATCCAATTTTATGAGTCTTTATAATTTAGGATAATTTAACTATACTTTTAATTGTAATAATATATTTCTGGGTTTGATTTTAACTGATATTGTTTTTAGCCATATTTTTGTCTGCTACAGTGATAGTCCTTTGGTTCCCGAGGAAAAACATCACCCTGCTTTGTCAGTTTCCTTATGTTTTGTTGTTGTAAACCTCAATAAGAGGAATGTGAATATTCTCCCTTCTGGCACTCAGTTGAAACTAGGAGATTGTTAAAAAGGAAAGTCTTGGTCCGTAGGTTAGATTTAAAAGGTGAATATCCTGATTCAGCTTACGGATTTAGAACTTTCTGCTCTGGTGTTAAGTATAATATCCAAAAGCATAACACATATCCTCATCTCACGGAAAATAATCTAATTTCGAACCCTAAATAATTTTGTTTTTATTTTTAAAATAAATACATCAATTCACCTAAAAGTTTATACAAATATAACGTGAGTTAAGAAAATGATGGCGATATAGCAAATGCTGCTGCTGACCTTCTTAAATCTGATTTCAAGCTTACCACAGACTAAGACAAAAATGACGAGTTCAAGAGCAAGAGTGCCTGCGAGCTTGTTAAATTTGATAGCTATATTTATGATGATTTGCGATCAGGGAGTTAAAATATTTTCTAACTGTTGGTGTGGATAAAATTCTTTCTTTTATTATTAAGGGATGCGCAAAGTTTTTCATTTATGCCCTTCTTATTTTGTACAACTTGTCGTTGAGAACAAGTGTATTTCCTCATGTTTGGAAGCAAAATAGGATTATTCCTGTTTTTAAAAAAGGCGATGAACAGGATTGTAAAAATTATCAACCCATTACTATTTTGAATGCTATGTATAAGATTTTAGAAAGTGTAATCTATAAAAAACTTTTCCACCAAGTTTAAAACCTAATTTCTACATTTCAACACGGGTTTTTTCCTAAATGCTCATCATCCTCTAATTTATTCCGCTTGACAAATAAGATTATTTCTTCATTTGAAATTGGCTCACAACATGATGTTATTTACACCGACCTTTATAGGGCCATGGACTCTATAGATTTTGGCATTCTTTTAAATAAGTTACATGGTAATGGTTTTCATGTAAACCTGACTGAATGGCCTCAAGATATTTTTATTCAATCGGACAATATATGTTTTTTCTAATTATGCTGTTTCACTTAAGTTTTCTAGTAATTCCGGTATCCCACAGGGCTCTAATCTTGGATTTATTCTTTTTATTTTATTCATTAATGACCTTACTTTTTTTAAAAGTACTCTGAGTATCTTTTATTTGCTAACGAATTGAAATTGTTTACTTCAATATGTTCCCATTTGGATCTTATTGTACCATTTAAATCAATATTACTATAGTCTCGAACTAGAGGAATAGCCAAACAGTAGTTATAATCACTGATATTCCTCATAAATTGGAAATGAATAAGCGAAACAAATATAGAAGAAAACATAAAAGGTCATTAATGGCTTCGAATGGTAGTTCAAAAGGAGCAAAAACCAAGCTTACGTCATTTCGTATCATATGTGAGGAAAGAAGAAAAAAAACTGATATAGTGTATAAAATGTCATACATTGTGAGCTGATGGGAATTTGAGAATCAAAAAATATCTTAGTTTAAGTTTTTCATAAAAAAGTAGTTGCCAAAACTGAGAAATCAGTTGTCCAATTTTGGAAGGCAGTGTCCTTAATTTGACCAATGACAATTTTATAGCTGGTTTCTTTTTACTGCATTAAATTGTAATACATAAAAATTTAATTATATTCTTTTGAAGGCAAATAAACTAAGAAAATTTACTTACTTGTTTTTATTTAAAATTATTTTTTATCACTCAATATTAAAAGCCGTCCAGGTAATCCAAATTCTGCAAACTTCTATTATATATTTGTAAATTATGTATGAATGATATGCTTTTTATGTGTACAAAAACCACGACTGCTTCATTACGTTTCAGAAACAAAACACGCAAATGTTTTTTGTAACAGAGGATGAAATTTGGATTTACATTATCAGTCTGAGATAAAATAGTAAAGAAACAATGGGTTGCAGACGGAAAATATGCCCGCTAAAATTCGAAAACCACTAATTCATCTGGAAAGTTTATAGCCAAGGTCATTTAAGACATTGCAGAAAGGGAAAACAGTCACCAGTTTATATTATAATTTTTCCCTGCATTATGTATTCAAATAAATATAGAAAAAAAATCTCATTCTACAGAAAAGAAGATTCTTTTGAACCACGATTTGCACCAGCTCACACTTCTGAAAAATGAAGCTCGCCACAAGCAGATCACATGATTTACGCTATCACGTTCTTCCTCCTGCTTCTTGTTCTAGAGATTTGGGTACTTCGGATTACAACTTCTTTCCACATAAGAGAAAATGGTTGACTGGAATGGAATTTGCATCGAACGATGAGGTGACTGCCGGAGCGAATGCCTGCTATGGAGACTTAGACATATCATACAATATGGGCGTTGTAGAAAGTCTCGAATATCAATGGACGAAGTGTATAATCTTGAAGGGAGACTTCGCTCAAAAATAAAA
Source organism: Araneus ventricosus (assembly GCA_013235015.1). Lineage (NCBI taxonomy): Eukaryota > Metazoa > Arthropoda > Arachnida > Araneae > Araneidae > Araneus > Araneus ventricosus. The sequence continues at coordinate 2,689 of BGPR01033064.1, read as the reverse complement.
ATTGCTTATAAAATTTAAATTCATTTTTGTATTTAATTATTTGAAAGATTTGTCGAACAACCGTCGTCTTGGAATTAATTCTGACTAGAAAAGTTATTACATATCGTTTCACCTGCGAAAATAAACTTAACCTACCAGCCGGCGAGCTATAATTTTTTACACGAGCAACCGAGTGTCGTACTTCTTACGACACAATAATTTAACTCATTTTTACTATGGCAGTTGTAAGTTATTTCATAATAGTAATAAGAGACACGTAAAAACACTAAATTTCTTCATCAAGAATGAAAACTTATTTTAGTATTATTTGAAAAGGTTAAAATTATTACTCCAGTAAACGAAGGTCCAAAATCGGAATAAAAAATTATTAAATAATATAGTTTTGAAAATTAGTACACATGTTTGTGAGGGGCTTATAATGAACACATTAAATGTCTCCGGTCCTGGGGTGTGAGCTCGAGTCGCCATCTTGAATTTCAGCCCTCCCCTTTCAGGTTTTCCTAAATATCTCGAAACCTATTCAATTTTCAAAATATATGTGATTTAAAAAATTATAGAACGTACAATTCCCTAAAAATACACACTTTTACTTTTTTCCAGATTTAATAGTTTGGAAGATAATAAGTCTCAAAGGTTGCTGCCATCTTGGATACTCTCCCCCTTTTCTCAGTTTTTCTTGAATATCTCTAAATCTATTCAATATTCAAATTACATGTGATTTAACAAATTAAAGAGCGTACTATTCCCTACAAATGAATGCTTTGATTTTTCTTCAAGCTTTAAAAGTTTTTGAGATAATTGGTCTCAAAGTGGATTAATTTGTAAAAATTCTTAGTTGATAGTCCAGTCAACGAAGGGTTTGAAAAAAACACGTTAAATTGTATAGTTTTCAAAACTGGTACACTTGTTTGTTAAGGGCTTCTAAAGAACATGCTAAGAGTTCCCGGTCTGGGGGGGGTGAGCTCGTGCCGCCATCTTGGACTTCATTCCTTTTTCAGATTTTTCCTGACCTAAATATCTCGAAAAGTATTGAATTTTCAAATTACAATTTATTTAACAAATTAAAGAGCGCAGAATTTCTGGAAAATACATGCCTTTGATTTTCTTCCAGCTTTAATAGTGTTCGAGATAATGGGTCTCAAAATTTATAGCCATCTTGGATTTCATGCCCCTTTTTTAATTTTTCTTGTATATCTAGAAATATATTCAATTTTATGATTTTATGCAACAGCAAATTAAAGATCGTAAAATTCCCTAAAAATACATGTTTTTATTTTTGTTTTAGCTTTTTTAGTTTCTGAGATAATGGGTTTCAAAGATTTGCGGCCATATAGGATTTTATACCCCCTTTTAATTTATTATTGAGTACCTCGGAAACTACTAAAGCTAGAAAAAATAGTAAAAGCATGCATTCCTTGGGAATTTTACGATCATTAATTTATTGTATTAAATATGATATGAAAATTAAATAGTTTTCGAGATATTGAGGAAAAGAGATGGTCTAAGAGATGAAATCCAAGATGGCGGCACGAACTCCTCCCCATGATCAGGGACTTTTACTATGTTCAACAAGATATCCTTGAGAACATTTCTGCGAATTTTGAAAAATATATGATTTTTTTTTCTTCAAACCCTTCGTTTATTGTACTCTCAATTAAGATTTTTTACAAATTCATCCATTTACAGACCAATTATCTCAAACACTTTTATAGCTTGAAGAAAATTCAAAACAACCATTTGTAGGGAATGGTGCGCTCTGTAATTTTTAAAATCACATGTAATTTGAATATTGAAGAGTTTTCGAGATATTCTAGAAAAACTGATAAGGGGGGGGAGGAAATCCAAGATGGCGGCAACCTTTGAGATACAGTATCTCTAAGACTATTAAAACTTGAAGAAAAATAAAAGTATGTGTTTGTAGGGTATCTTATGCTCTTTAATTTGTTCAATAACATGCAATATGAAACTCGAATAGTTTTCGAGATACTCAAGAAAGCATGAAGAAAGGGGATGAAATCCAAGATGGCGCTGCGAGATCATCCCTCAGTACCGGGGACTTTTAGTATGTTCATCATATGCCCCTCACGAACATGTATAACAATTTTCAAAACTATATTATTTTTTGTTTTTTTCAGCCCTTTGTTTATTTCACTATATACAGAAATCAGAGAAAACAATGAGATTTAATAATATTATTTTTTAAAAAAGATATTAAGCAATATATGATAATAAATATTATAATGCAAGCTAAGATTGTACAGAAAAGACTTTCTTATTAGTTTCTAATCATTGCCCTCGCATTCAAATCATTGAACTTTTGCTCGAAAGTGACGCTTAAAAGTATACTATATATATTGCAATTACGGCATTTCATGGATTTTGCTGATTGTTTTCTTTCTTTCAAACACAAACCACAAGCTCTTCTTCTGATTTCTGGTTGCTGTTCACTTGCTTTTTCAGGTTGTGATGTATAATTTAGACTTAAAGACATTGTAAAGTCATATGGCGATGATCAAATTTTTGGGGCACGAGTAGTGAGGTGTTTTTTCATAAGACAGATGTCTTAGTTTTTCAAGTAAATTCTTCGTCTTGGTGGATTATTAGCAGGCTTATTACATATTAAATATTTTTTGGCAATGCAAAATGAAATATTAAATCGCTGTAATGCGCACTGGATATATAATTACCA